>JBBPOJ010000751.1:5620-20998 GCA_038091395.1 Leccinum rimulosum
ATAGCACCAGAAAGTGCGTATCCTCTTTTTATTTTCTGAGCCGTGACACGATTGACGTCTTCCCGACCCATCAGAGACGCAAGGGATTCTGGACCAACCTCTTTGGCCGTTCCTCCAAGGCGGAACATGCGGATGAGAACAAGCACGAACACGAGCCGAAACAAAACCGGTTCATGGATTCTGTAAGACACAGCCCCCAGTCTACGGTTGCTCACTCACCTTTTTGTCACGTTCGGAATAGCTCGTGACGAATGCGCGTCAAGCGGCCACGAAAGAGGTCATGCATCTTGCTGAAAAAGAAGCGGAGAAGGAAGTCAAATCGCAGTTCAATGGAAACAACAATGGATCTCAGCCGACGAACACGACCACGGATAACTCGGGGACGGATCCGTCAACGACCGATAGCGATCCGATCAGCTCAGCGTCGAATTGGGCAAAGAGAATGGTGAACGGCGCGCAACAAAGAGTGCAGAATTTGCAGAATTTTAGTCCGTGATGGAGAGTGTCAATAGAGTGATCTGTTTCATTTGTCTGGAATAGTGTAATTGGTGCCTACCCGGATTATGCTGCATATACCTTCCTGGGTTCCCTTGACGAACACAACGACCGATAACGACCCGTTCAGCTCAGCGTTAAATTGGAGAGAATGGTGAACGGCGCGCAACAAAGAGTGCAGAATTTGCAGAATCTCAGTCCGTGATGGAGAGTGTCAGTAGTGTTTCATTTGTCTGGAATAGTGTACTTGGTGCCTACCCGGATTATGCTGCATATACCTTCCTGGCCCGGGGTTCCCTTGACGAACACATTGGATGCAATCGGATTCGCTCCGATGGTACTATACACAGAAAAATCTGGAAGAATTCAAAAATTTCGAACGTCGATGATACTGTACGATTCGTTCGGAGATCTTGACGTTCGTCGGAGTACTTGTTCAAGGAACAACGCATTCGGATGGAAATCGCTGACAAAAGAATTGATGCACATGCGCCAATTTCGTCGGAACATCATTCAAGAATCAAGATGGAAACGAAACATTAGCGGGGAAAAGCCGTAATCCTGGATGGATTGGAAACATCCTACATATCGTATGTACAGGTACCTGCATGCGGACTCCGCAACTGAAAAAAGGGCGATTGCGGATGACTATCAAGTTACACAAAGATGAACGAACTGACCGCAAATTTCGACATTTTCTGGTTCGAAAACCATGCGTTCTGAAGACCATATAAAAAAAGTCAAGCTAGCACTCCGACCAAACGTGGAACTCCGTCTCGCAATGTCTCAAAACAGAAACATGAGCGGGAACGAGGTCCTCGTTTAGTGACGCTGCTTTTTCCTGCCGCGAGAGGGAGCCTGCGTCGCGGCCCGGGGGCGGAGAATGTGTCGCAGGAGGTATCGCAGCAATCCTCCTGCGTACGCATTCTCCCGGGGAAAGAACTTGCCTGTATGTTTCGTGTATTCACTGAGTTCAAGCTCAGTCTCGAAGATTTGCACTTCGTGTCCCGTAACGTCCCTGTCGACAAGGTCGACGAGGTTGACAAACGTCCTGCGGACAGCCTAGTATCGAGAGCTGCAGCCACGGGAATCAAGAGGGGCCAAGCGCTTACCTCTCTACAGGTTTTCAAGTCATCTGGAACTGGATCCATTTGCGTGATGTGGCAGAGGTTTTGCCAGTTTCCAAGATCTTCTTCGTCCGTGCCATAGACCCGATTGAATTGTTGAACCAGAGCATCTTTGAAGTTTTCATGGGCTGCCTTTCTTTTAGGATCATCCCTGTCCCATCCGAGCTCGTCGCACAGACGATAAAACTCGTGTGATGCTGAATTTGTGGCATCGTGGTCAAACTGAGGGTAGTTTTCAAAAAAATCGGCTAAAGCGGAGGGCTCCGAGGAGGAGAGTGCCGAGGCAACGTGACCGCGACTCTTCTGAGTGGCCCGGATCAGCTACAAGGATGTGCTTCGAGGGGTTGATATGGTGCTCACCTGTCTTCTTCTCGCTGGCATGCTGAGAGACGTCCGGGAAGGAAGGGGTTTGGATGAGTTTGAATTTCCATCATGCTTGACTGCAGATGGTCTTGGCTGACATCATTCTGAGCACAGATCAGAGGAAACGTACGCAGGACTACCTACCCTGGAATGTGCATGCCTCGGCATACCCTTCTGGAAAAGGAGGTGTGAGCGGATCAAGTACTGTGCGTACTCGTATCATATGGAATGCGATGTGAGTTAGATAAGATTGACTCGGAGTCAAATTTCGGTGTTGGCAGCTCGCATCCGTGATCCGTATAAGTATAGGTACTTTCAAGCGCTCTTTTCACCTATTTCTACCATGCCCCTTCTCCCACCCATCAACTTTCCCCAATGGCTCGGTGCAAACGCGCACCTTCTCCAACCCCCTGTAAACAACTTCTGTCTGTATCGGGGAAAGGACTTTGTTATGATGGCGGTTGGTGGCCCCAATGAACGGAACGACTATCATGTGAACGAGACCGAAGTCCGTCGATGTTGATTGCGAGCGTCTGTTTCTTCTCTTGTTGATCATAGGCCTGCTACACAGGAATGGTTCTATCAGCACAAAGGCGGAATGCTGTTGAAGGTGGTCGATGGGGAGACGTTTAGAGATATAAGGATTGAAGAGGGCGAGATGTTTTTGTTGCCCGGTGAGGCGAATTCCTCCTCGTGCTCACTGTGATCGTCATGCTATGTTTGAACAGCAAACACACCGCACAATCCTGTGAGGTTCGCAGACACTATTGGAATCGTCATTGAAGCTACACGTCCGCCCGAGTCAAACGGTGAGCTGGCGTGATCGCTGCTGATTTTGGCTGGCTGTTGACTGTTTTATAGACACACTGCAGTGGTACTGCAGAGAGGCAGTTCACACGAAGCCAACGATCATCCACAAAGAGAGCTTTCATGTGACGGATCTCGGCACGCAGTTGAAACCGGTGATTCAGCGTTGGCAAAGCAGTCAAGAGCTGAGGACGTGCAAGGAATGTGGAAAAGTTGCACCTCCGAAATAGTTGTTGTTAGAAGTTCGGAGCTTGAATCAACAAATGTCCCTCACTGTCCCGCGATGTTACAACATGCAGGAGCTCTTCACTGCCGTAGCAGGACGTGCTCGTGTTCAGGAGATGCTGTTAAATGGAGATAAACTTGCCCTCGAAGTAGAACAACAAAGCAACCCACTCTCCAAGCATCTCCTGCACGGCCTCGCATATACTGTTGGCTCCGCGCTCGGATCCGATCCACCCACGCGCGCAGAGTGTCTCTCTGCGTTCACAGCCTCAACCACCAACACGGGGCTCATGGCAGGAGCGAAGGCGTGGTCTAAACATGCGCATAGATCGAGGAATGCAGACTCAGGGGGGGACTGCGTGGGGTGGTGGGGAGGCCAGCCCAAGGGACCGGTCGCGTCGATCAACGAACGCGCACTGCTACTGTTCTACAAGGTGATGGACCATGCGACGTGGCAGAATCTGCACTGGTTACCGCATCAAGTACTGGTATACGAGGTCAGGGTCGAAGAGGGATATGGCATGCGTTGGTCGCAGGATCGTGGTGTGTTGGACAATGCTGGCTGTCCAGGATCTGTAGACAGGACGCCGTGGATATTTCGCGGATTTGTAGAGCCGATGATGGAGAATGGTCATGAAGTAGGGTGGAGACACGACTAGTGTGACTTGCAATGTACGCGTGACAGTCGCGTGACTCTCTGCTGCTCGCTACCACTACATCGCAGAACCGTTCCTTGTCTGCATACACTCAGTCCATATGGATGGAAAGCGCAAAAGTGGACGATACGTCCATGCCGAGGCGATTCTCGGATCAGAACTCGTGGGCCGTCTTGCCGACACCAAAGTTTTGTTGGTCGGAGCGGGCGGGATTGGGTGCGAGCTACGTCAGTCTTTGTTTTCATTTTTTTTGGGTCAACACTACACTACTTCATGTGCAGTAAAGAACGTCGTCTTGACGGGCTTTGGTCACATCACCCTCCTAGACCTGGACACCATAGACCTGTCCAACCTGAACAGACAATTCCTCTTCAAAAAGAAGGATGTCAAGCACAGCAAAGCAATGGTACGCGAAACTTATCGCTCTACCCTTTGCCATGTTCAACTAGTTTCAGGTGGCAGCACAGACCGCTGGCGCTTTCAACCCAAACGTCCATATTCAACCGATCCATGCGAACATTAAGGAGCCCCAGTTTGACGTCGACTGGTTTCAATCCTTCGATATCGTTCTCAACGCCCTTGACAACCTTGGTGAGTAGATCCACTCCTCGTCTTCCTCCACTCCGTGACTGGCTACGAGTCAGACGCGCGCCGACACGTGAACAAGATGTGCATGGCAGCAGGCATTCCACTCGTCGAGTCGGGTACAGCTGGTTACTTGGGCCAGGTTCAGCCACTTCTAAAGGTTCGTGCAAATTTCCAAAACACCCGACTCCACTCACCTATCCAATAGGATCGTACTGAGTGTTTTGACTGCATACCGAAACCGACCCCAAAGTCATTTCCTGTCTGTACAATTCGATCGACCCCGTCGCAGCCTATCCATTGTATTGTCTGGGCCAAGAGTTATCTTCTTCCGTGAGTCAACGAATAGCCAAATTGGTTATTTTTATCTTGTACTAATCGCCGATAGGCAACTGTTTGGAGAGGAGGAAGACGGCGGCGCCGAGTTAGATGAAGCTGAGAAGCAGGGCGAGAATGGTATACATGTTTCTTTACTCGGAGCTCACGTCATGGTACATGCTAACGTTACTCAGCACAAGAGATAGCGACTTTGCGAAAAGAAGCTTTGGCGTACAAATTTGTTCGCAAAGCACTGCGTTCCCCAGAAACGACTGACGATGCAGCCAAAACTGTTTTTGAAAAGGTTAGTCTCGTCTACGTAGAGGAAAGTTGTGGTAACAATGTCTGACATGAGTAAGGTCTTCAATACCGATATCAAAAACTTGCTGTCCATGGCAGACATGTGGCGTTCGAGAGAACGACCGACACCTCTTGACTTTGACGCTATCGTCGATGGTAGTTTTGTGGCAAAGGAACCCACGAAAAGCAAAGCATCGTCCTCGAATTCCAAGGGGCAATCCAATGGACATGTCAATGGAAACGTCACAAAGTTGGCAACCTCCAATGGAAATGGTGGATTGAAAGATCAGCGTGCGCTGTCACTTCAGGATAATCTCACTCTTTTCGTATCAAGGTATGCTCGCATCCTGAATCACGGTTTCTTTACTTCCAGTGTTTTGACGTCAGACGCCCAGTACCAATCACTTGGCAGCGCGCGTGCGTGACGGGGAGGAAATCATCTCGTTTGACAAAGATGATGATGATACGCTCAATTTTGTTACCGCTGCCTCGAATCTCCGCTCCGCCGCGTATTATATTGAGCGGAAGACGCGCTGGGAAGTCAAAGGTGCGACCTTGATCTCTATGGTTGACGAGGCTAATGGGTTGTTTTGATAGAAATGGCGGGTAATATCATCCCCGCTATCGCGACGACGAATGCCATCATATCAGGACTGATCGTTCTACAAGCTCTGCACCTCTTGCGCAAGTCTTTCACTTCGCTCAAGAACGTGCACGTACAGTTCAAACCAGCCGTTCCCCTCAGCACGGTCAACCTGTGTCCTCCCAACCCTAAATGCGGAATTTGCAGGGATACATACAAGAAGGTACAGTGTGATCCTTCGCGTGTCACACTTCGCGAGTTAGTCGATGGTATACTTGGGAACGGTCGGGGAGAGGATGGAGGATCCGGGAAACGAGATGTCAGTGTATACGAGGAAAAGCGTGTGCTGAGCGACCCAGACTGGGATGACAACGATGATCGAACGTTGGAAAGCCTGGGCGTAACGAGAGGGAAATTCTTAGCCATAGTCGACGAGGAAGAGGAATGGGGGACAATTGCGGTGGCCGTGTGCGAACTTCCGTGAGTGGATTGACGTTGGCGTCGCCCTTCTGCCTCTGACGACTGAATTACCTTTGACAGACCAAATCATCCAAATGATGCACCGGCATTGATATTGCCGACATCCCTACCGAAGCCAGCCTTTATCCCTCGATTAGCTACACCCACTCCTGCTCCATCGCGGAAACGCACTGCACCAGATGATGACGACATCGAGGTCGAACCCCTGGCAAAAAGAGCAAAGACAAACGGCGCAACATCAACATCACTAGAATTCGGTAGTCCGGGTAAGAAGAGAAGGCTAGAGGAGGACGGACTGGTCATGTTGGACAGCGCGACCGACAAGATTGACGACCAGGACGATATCATCGAGATAGATTGAGTTCAAGCATTCACCGGCAGACGATTTCATCCGTCGGTTCATCGTTTTACTCAATGTTGCTGTTATTGTCATGCTAATATTGTTGCCACCTAATTCGCACTTTGTGGAGATTATGGTTCTTTTGCTCGGTTCTCTTGTCTTCGTTCTCGAATGGGCTCTCATTCTAGGGATGCTATTATTCGATATTTGCCAGACATATGACTGGCGCACCTACCTGCTTTTTATAGCCTTGTAACTCAAGGAGCTTGACGAAGGAGATGTCGATACGTTTAGCTCTAGATCTGTTGTTGGTGGCATTCCAGCCTAGTTCTTGCTATCCCATTCATCCCTCAAAACCATGGTGGATAAAATATACGACCGCACCATCAATCATCATCCTGTGGGTAATCCAACTAATGCTGCTATGTGCTTGACAGGTCGGCCGAGATGTTGACACTCGTCTTCGTACGCTGAAAATGGACTTGAGGTTAGAATCTTTCTGGTCAAGTGTCGGTGCATTCAACGTACGTCGGCGTTCTCTATTTGGGTTGGATACCTGACTGTGTTCCATGATCGTGATCAGTGGAGTGCTTCTGAGCCGGTCAAGACGGCTTGCGGGCCGGACGTACGATCACCCGGAATGACATAGGGAGACGTCGCACGTCCGACCCACTGTCGAAGGCGTTCGGCTACAATCGCAAACCCGCAAGTATCGGCGGTCCTATGGGCGTAGTCAGTCACGACCATTCGATTTTTACGGCTTGACCAGATGGGCCCGGCGATGACCTGTTTCAAATCCAGGTTTTCCCTGTCGGCTCATCTCTATTCCCAAGGATTACGGTTGCGATTTCTTTGCGTCTGCAGAGCTTTCTGAACTGCAGTGCAGGGGAGCAATTGCGTCGGGCAATCTGCAGACAGACAAAAATCATTTACCAACAGAAGAACGGCTCTTCGCCGCCAGCTCCGGCACACACTTATGCCACCGGTACGATCGGGCCGAACCCCGCGCGATCGGTCGGTCTTCGTGTTGATTATCCTGATGACCATCACAACGCCGAAGTGGAGTCGTACGAATGAGGACTGCTTCTCACGGGCGCAGGGAACGGTGACTCAGAGAGACAACGATGGTCACAGGTATGATATACTGGCATCGTTGAAATGCTTTCACTACCCTTCCCTCTTATCAGCCCAAAGTATTTCCACTCTCAACGCAGCCCTGAACTACCATGGTATCTGTCGATCAAGCGTTTGCCGGGTGGCACCCTGGGGAACAGGCAATCCAAAAGATGATGTCCTTGCCTGAGCGCGTATCCGTCAGTGCCATCGTCAACAAACTCCCCGATCAGCACCGCATATTCCACAGCACTCGTCTGCACTATGTCCCGATCACGACACTGGATGGCGAGGGTCGTCCATGGGCGTCCATTCTTTGTTCCTCTCAAGGTACACCAGGATTCATCCATTCCCCATCGGACAGCTCACTTCATATCCACGCACACGTGTGGCCTGGGGACCCTGTCATCACCACCCTTGGTCATCTTGATGGTCGAGAGGACAACCCGTTCGCATCGGGGCTTGGTCTCGAACCAAGTACTCGTCGACGGAACAAGTTCTCTGGCTATGTATCCCATGTCAACTTTGATGGTCCCGATATGACGCTCGAGCTCTCGGTCTCTCATGCGTTAGGGTCTGTCGTTGTTCTCACGCACCAGGAACTTTCATAACTGACTACCCATCCGTCACCTGGCAGGTTGTGTCCAAAGTATATCCACATAAGGGACCTTGAGGCCCATCCGATAGTTGAACCCCGTGTTGTGTATGAGCAGCTGCATTTGGCCCAAGGGGACAGGTTACCGGACGATGTCATTCGATTCATTCACGAGGCAGACACCGCATTCCTTGGGACCTCATATATTGCTAAGGCGGAAGATGCGCAACTCCATCCATCCCGGGTGGGTACCAATCATCGGGGTGGGAGACCTGGTTTCGTTCGAGTGCGCCCAGGGGACGGGAGAACCCTCGTGCTGCCCAACTATAATGGTATGCCCCCATACAATGGCGCTTTCCTTTGTGGCGTGTCCTTACGCTGCCTCCAGGCAATCGCATGATGAATTCGCTGGGAAATATCTTCATTACTCCGTTAGCAGGAATCGTGTTTCCCTCCTTCTCCACGGGCTCCGTGCTCTACCTCACTGGCGAAGCGAAAACGTTGACCGGAGAAGCGGCAAAGAAGCTTATTTCCCGCGTGAGCGCGGTTACCACCATATACGTGACAGGCTTTTCGTTTGTCGAAAACGCAATGCCGATACGGGAGACCTCAGACACGATGGAGGTCAGCCCCTACTGTCCCCCAGTCTGCTACCTGTCGGAGGAAAAGCCGCCGGAGAATCCATACGAAGATATCGCACTTTCGTTGATCAGGACGCGCGTTCACAACGACACGTTGGCGACATTCACGTTCGAGGCATCGCGTCCTGTGCAAGTTCACGCGAGTCAAAACGCAGTCATTGACCTTTCCCACTTTATCCGCGAAAGTGCACCCACACTCGTTGATTGGACGCCGAATGCGTGGGCCGAGAGCGATGACTGTGTACGCACGTGGACCGTGTCTGTCCCACCCACCTCGACATCTCCCAGCAGATTCTCTCTCACAATCCGATGGGTCAAGCAGGGACTCGTAACCCCTATTCTCCACCAGCTGGCTCAAAAGCTTGATCTGAACCGCGAGGGAACAGCCATGGACGTGTCGTCCTTGGGAGTCACTGCACAACTGCGTGGGGTTGGGGGCACTCTTCCCTTGCCAACGCCGATTGCTGCGTGCGATGGAGGCCGTCGCATACTATGGATCGCAGGGGGTATCGGGCTTACTCCCTTCCTGGGACTGACCCGTTACGTCACCGATCTCGCAAGGCGCACATACGGCGTCTGGGACGTCGTCCTTGTCGTTTCGTCACGCGAGCCGGAGGTGATACTGACCCTCGTGCACGAGGCCTACGTAGGCCGTGACGACTTTTCCGATGATGCCGTACAGGGTGATGTGGATGACCACGACCGCCCTGTGGCTGATCTGGCGCTCGCTATCCACCTCTTTACGGATCGTGCTCCTAAATGCCCTCCGCGATTGCCTGCCTCTGTGTCTGTGACGGTGCACGAAGGACGGATGGATGATGACGGGACATTTTTCGAGAGCGTGGGTGCGTGTGAGCGGGAACCGCACATTTGTGGGCCACTCCCGTTTGTGCTCAACGCAATGAAGTCCCTTACCGCCGCGGGGGTAGATCCAGAGACGGTGATGAGAGAGCGATTTACATATTAGGAAGTTACGTAGATTAAGCGACGGGGGGCCGGCGTCCGACGATGATCGTGTCCAATCTAAGTAGAACGAATCGATATCGATGAACGTTAATTTCAATTGCTCTTGATGCCACGCACATCCTCGGAAGTTGTCGAACGAACATTCGACCATCACGGAGTCAATCAGACGAGAGAACAATTCGTTCTCGATATTCAACATCTAGATACACCACATTCTTACATTCAATGTATTCTACAGAATCAGCTTGGAACTTATGAAGCAACAGCGCTGAGAGAAAGTTGGGATGAGATGAATTCCAGCAAGAAGCGATGGGATTGGGTACCTTAGGGAGGGCGTGCGCCGGCGGATAGGGTGCCAGCCTTTGTTTTCTGAACAGCCTCCAGCTGGTCCATTTTGTCCATCCAGGCGAGAAGACGGGGACTGAGCAGTTCCCCCTCCGGAATGGCTCTGAGATCAGCCAGAAGAGCGAAGAGGAAAAAGTCGGCCCAAGTCAGTTTCTCGCCAAAGACGTAGCCCGATGGGGACATGTGGTCCTCAGTCCTCTTGAGGAATTTGCGGAGCTGATCAACGCCACCAGTGATGTTTTGGCGTATCTCAGCATCTGAGAGTTTCCCTTCGTCAGTGGCTGCCACGCGGGGCTTGACCACGCCTTTTTCCACGGCGGGAAACCCTGGTGGAAAAAGAAGGTTAATAAGTATTAGAACAGGTGCGAAGTTCGGTTGTGGCGGTCCGAGCGCCGATTATTAACTGGAACGCACCGTGTGCGCCTGCGAAACTGACGAATTCCCACATCTGTTCAGCGATGATGGAGTGTCCCTCGCCGTGGGCGATGGTAAGAGATGGCTCGGGCGCGATGCGGTCGATGTAGCGTGCAATGGCCTGGGACTCTCTCAGTTTGAGATCGACTTTCTTTCCATCGATCTCGTGGATGATGAGGGTGGGCAAGAATCCGAACGGATGGTTGTCGTAGGCAACGTCCGAGTGGGGCACGACGCGGACCTGGTTGAATGCAAGGCCCTTGTAGATGAGACCGAGAGTGATGGAACGAGTAAAGGTGCTGAAGGGAGTGCCGATGATCGTGAACGGTGGGGACGCCATGGGACTGGTAATAATTGAAGGAAGAGGGATAGGCAGGTCCAGAGTCCAGGTGACTTATAAACGCCCCGGTACGATGGCCCGGGGAAGAGAAGACCCGAGTCCATCATGCTATGCAACGCACTCTGTTTGCGGAATGATGGCCTAGGCAAGTTTCTTACGGCAGACTCGCTTAGCGATGCGACACAAAGCCTTGGAAGAGTACATTGGTGAATGCACATTTACCATGACGGACGTCATCTAATTAGCATATAAATACATCTATCCAACAAACAAGCACTGTATATTTGATTTGATTCAACCTCAACTCCAAATTCCTTTTAGTGAATTTCCTTGTCTTCCCCTTTCTGAAAAGGCTTCGTGTCTGCTGAGGAGAACATGTCAAATCGCACGTTCGACGGACCCATGTGAACAAGCTTACGTTTAGGCTTTCAACACCTCAGAGTTGCTGAGCTTCTCATACGGGCAAGGCGCTGGCTCGTTTTCGTCCAGCAGGAAGTATTGCTTAGACTCGCGCGAACCAAGGTCGCCGTAGTTCTTGAGTTCAGGGCTGACAGGGATGGGGTCGTACTTGGCAAGCAACGACCGAACCTTGGAGAGTGCTCCAATGCGCTTCGCATCAGTGCTGAACAGAATGTCGAAGATCCACTTGGGTTGGAAGACGATGGTAACCGCGGGTGCGTAGCGCGTACGACGAACTTGGTGCGCAGGCGTCTGGATTACGGTGAAGAATGGCTCCCCACCGAAGCAGAGGCACCATTTATCGGTGTCAATGTCACGGGGCACATCGTTGGGCCACGGCGTCGTGTCAAGCTTGGCTAGGCCGTTGAGCAACTCCCAGAACAATCCATTGTACTCTTCGACTGTCCTCTGGTGCGGTACCTTTTTCGCCAATAAGACCAAGGATGTGTTCGGACCGAGGCCGCGCGCCTGCGGCAAGTACGCCGTCAGCGCAGTGGCCAGAGACCGAATGTGGCGGGGATCGGAGAGATCGTCTGAATCGATGAACAAGTACAACTGGTCATCCGTCTTGAAACCCTTGGTGGCGTAGATGCATGGGAATACGAGGTCTTCGTCGAGAAGCACCCTTGTGAAATCATCGTATGCCTCGCGCTGCCAAGTGCCTTCGGAGAAGGCTTCCTTGACTTGTGCCCTGCACAACGGTTTGAACGCTTGCATCTCAGATGAAATATTTATTCGCCTACCTTGTCAAAGGTTTACCGCTATAGTCCGCGGTCTCTCCTTCGAAAACGGCGCGTATGGCGCGCTGTAAAATAAATAGGGGTTTAGCTTTCAAGGCAGTCGATGTCGCAGGGGAGCATACTGACGGCACCGGAGCTGGATATATCACCCAGTTTTCTAAGAAAACCAGGGAGCTTGATAGAAGCCGCATTGGCGAAGAGGGTGAGGAAAACCCCACCAAGGATCGAAGAGGCCAAGAAGTAGATGTCGAACATGTGGAAGAGAGAGGATTTGCTGGTGCTGATTCGACTGCAGCAGCACGCCTTTTAAACCTGAGGCCCTTTGCGGAGCCTGTATACTTCCAACGGCGTGCAACGCATTCCTCACTGGGGTTGTGCAACGTTTCCTTGGCAAGATTTCTTTTCCGCGTGCTCATGCCTGCTTGCAAGTCAGATGACCGACAAGGACGCCACAATGAGATTCACATCCGAGCGGGTCCACTGCCAGAAACATGGGAATGGAATCCGATGCTTATGCATAGAATGGGCATGATTGGCTACCTCTAGGAGTCACTTTCGAGTCCAGATGCGGAACCAGGAGCCTGCATGCTAGTTACTGACCTTGTGTCTCACCTACATTTTTCTTATTTTTGCCTTTCAAATTCCCTGCGTCACTTAAAACAGTGAGAATTGGTGATTTATATCTAATCTGGAGACGGGTGCGTATAATTAGCCATGGAGTGTACAACACTGATTCTAAGGTGAGGTGAATTACAGTTAGGATTGGATGGAATGAACGATGGTATCGGACACACAGAGAGCGCTGTCCTTGTGTTTCACCCTGCGCCATGCATGTCCGGTCGAGACGGCGACCTGTAAGACGACAAGCGAGAGCACGCAGGCATGATAATTGTACCATCTCGATCCTCGACGGAGTGGTGGCCTAATCAAGAAAGAAGTAGCCGTGTTTGGGGAAGCACGACCCCGAACAACTATGATAATGAACGTGGGGGGTTGTAAATATAAATAGTGATCTCCAAGGATATAGAGTTGTGTGAGAGGGTGTCGGACGTGACGACAAACGCTGCAATGTCACTTATGTAATAACGCCGGGACTCGTTGGAGTTCCGGACCCGACCGTGACTGATCGATCGGCGGCGTCGAAAGTTCCTGTGACGCATACCCATTTGGACCTCCGAGTCTGCTACACGGAACACTCGAAATTCTTGGCTTTTTCTCTTTGCTTCTGCGCTTTCTGTCCTCCTGGAACAAGCTGCAATGTGTATGATATGGCTGCCCATCCTAAATCACCCTCATGCAGCCACTCGTGTCGCGGTGTCCTCAGTCACAGCTGAACTCCCATATCTATAACCATTCCGATTCACACTGAGACACAAATATCCGCCCTGTTCGCAAGGCACCATTCGCACCAAGTCCCCAATATCACTGCTAAGTTTGGCCTGATGTGTTTCAAGTTGCATCGCACGTCCAATCGAGCTCCAAACGATATCACTGTGTTCCCATTGTCTCAGGGATGTGTAGCTGTCAACTTGACTTTTCAGTTCACCCTCAACAACTGCGCAATCTCTGACCAGCAATGTTCACCATGGTCTGCGAAAAAAAAAAATACAAGGCGATGAGAGTGCAATGCCTGGCTCTATAAAGATTCATCCTTCTGGCTTCTCAAAAATCAACTGCCTCCTTCCTACCCGCGTGGAGATCGTGTACCATGCGTCTCTCCCCTCTGTCGATCCTCCTGTTCTCGTCCCTCTCGTCCGTGTCTGCGAAAACCAGGCGCGATGCGAGTGAGCCCTTCTTCGACATTTACCAGGGCCCAAACGAACAACAATCCATTGCCAATGACCCATCCACTTCGTTGGAATACACCCTCTCCGGCGGCCAGCCGTGAGCACCGCCTATCCCCTCCTCGACCAAGGATGCTCACCCTTGCCCAGTTATCCCAACCCCTATATGGCAGACCGACTAGGTACTACTGGTCCCATACTGATTCAAGCAACGAACCTGGTAATTGCTTCTATTGCTGCTCCTCAATCCTATGTCTTCATGCACGCTGTTTCAGATCGAGCAGCTCGCCCACTTTGTCAGAGAGCGAGTCGTAAGTATCCTGGTTCTCCTATATCTCATGTTGCTGATCTCTTGCGTTCCAGCCGGAGCGCACTCTCCATGCCAAGGGCGCGGGTGCTCATGGCTGGTTTGAGGTCACCACGGATGTTGCCATGAATCACAGCATGGCCAAGGTGTTTGACACTGTGGGCAAGCGTACCTCCGTGACGGCACGCTTTTCGACGATTTCTGGGAACCTTGGAAGCCCGGACAGTGTCCGAGACCTACGAGGCGTTTCCTGGAAGTACGTTTCAGAGTATATGAAAATGTGGTGCATTTCGGCTTAACCGGGCTCCAGGTTGCGCACAGAGGAAGGAATTCTCGATTGGGTGAGTCACGGTCTTGGCGTAGCATGATCGGACCGGTCTGACTTTCTGCCGTTCAGGTTTTCCTCAACCACCCTGTCTTTTGGCTCCGCGACCCAATAAAGTTCATACGTATGTAGTATTATCGATCACGCTGTACATTCCTGACAAGGGCTCTCACACTTCAGACTTCATTCGTTCGCAGAAGCGCAACCCACAGACGAACCTTCTTGATCACAATGTAAGCAAGCTGCAATCATCCCCATTCAGGAACTCATTCCCTCTTTGAACTTCTTCCCCTGCAGAACTTCTGGGGTAAGTGCACGGCAATATTCCCGTGACCTACCTTAACATCCCCGGTCAGATTACTTGTCCGCGAACAATGAGTCCATCTACCAGGCTAGTCGATGCCTGGTACTCACACACCTTCTAAATACTGATATAGAGACACACAGGTCATGCGCGCTATGTCAGACTTGGGCACGCCTTATGGCTACCGGCACGTTTGCTATCCATGCTTTCACCCAACCTTTTCCTAACACCGGAGTAGACACTTGAATGGATTCAGTGGCAACACCTTCCGTGCCGTCAAAAGCGATACAGAATGGTATTACATCAAGTAGGTTCTTCTCCAAACACAATTCTCTATCACTCTGAGCGTCATCCAGGACGATCACCGTGTCTGACCAAGGCATCAAAAACAATACCAACGACGAAGCTATTGCGCAGGCCGAGAATCCTGACTTTGGTAATCAAGACCTTTTCGAGGCTATCGAAGCAGGCAATTACCCCAGCTGGACCGTTTACTGGCAAATCATGACACCGCAACAGGCCGAGAACTATAGATGTAAGCAATAATGTTGACCGGAGTATGGGAAATTGACTTGGCATCAGACAACGTTTTTGATCTTACAAAAGGTAAACTGGTCACACTTATACTGATCAATGACCTGGCTGACATGATTACCCGTAGAGTGGCTACAAGATGAAATTCCCTACCAAGAGATTGGCAGAATCACACTCACGCAGAACCCGTAAGAATACACCAAATCTTCTGTGCGACGTATGTTCACGCTTC
>JBBPOJ010000752.1:0-20986 GCA_038091395.1 Leccinum rimulosum
CAAGGAATATATAGTGTTATCTATTCATTTATCATTGTGATATATCTTCTAGCTCCTTATGTGGTATATAAAGGTATTTATTAAGTTGTCATTCTCTGAAAATTTTCCTGATGAGATTTGTGGTATCAAGGCGGCACCAACTACTAGAGCGGACAGTGATGATGATCACATTCTGTGGGGATGCAAAACAATTCCTGGCCAAACTTGAACGCGGTTTTCGGCGTGCGGGGAATGGATAACCGGAAAAACCGGATCAGGAGGTGGTCAGTCACGGTCAACTCTTTGGGCTACCAAGCAAAGTTAGTAGACAGGGTGCGCAACCATAAACATATACGAACAGATGCGGGGTTCTTCAGCTAGGGAAGTAAGGTAGAAACATTGTTTCCAGATAGAACAGACGGGTATGCAATAGCAAACAGATAGTGTTCCGATGCAGGATTGAACGGTCTAAAAATGAATAAGCATAGAACCATGGGGCGCTTTCTAACAAACGCAAGACGTACACAGAGCCAGGAAGATTAGAGGCATCGACGAGGCGGTCAATCAAGGTTTCGCGTATCTCAGAGTACTTCGTATGCATGAATAGAGTATCCAAACCGCTTTGGCTGATCCGATATGATCTTGTGTAGCACATCCTCCAAGGGAGATCGTTTATCCTTCAAGTAAGCAGACACGCAGACACGCCATGATAACAGACACTTTGAAGAGCAAATTCGTTTTGTTCTGGGCGCCGCTTGATGAGGCTGATTTCCCTTGGAAGAGACGACTTGGGAGGGCATGTTCTGAAACAACAACTCCTCGATGGTCTTAACGGCGAGATCCTTGACAAGCTTCCTGCAGATGTCGACGCGACATCCATACTTAGCTATCGCAATGGAGGAAGAATAAGCACCTACCACAATACGATCGGCGATCCTTGTGTAATAATCGCTGGCCACTTCGAGAGACTCTATGCTGTATCCGCCGATCAACTGGACAGCAGTGTTTCGGACAGCGGGGGAAGAGTCCAGAAGATGCCATTCAATAGCTTGTCATACACTCGTCTGCGTTCCATCAGAAACACATGACATGTTAGTTGAACGTTGTACTTACCACGGGAAGAACACTGGAATTGTCGGTCATGATTTGGGGTCAGTAAATGGACGACGCGGCGCGATGTGAGCTCACTCAGATTCGTTCCCGACTGACATGTATTTCCATCACGGGTACGCAGGGATAGTGATCTTGAAGTAGAGGCGGGGAACGATGTTTGTACTGGAATAGTTCGTACAGATCCAGTGTCGGTACTTGTGTGCGTGCGTTGTAGAGGTAATTCGAGATGCGGGAAGGCTTCAAAGATCGTATGTGGTCAGAGGACTCGACGAGAGGTAGACAGTGTACGTACGAAGCTCAAAATCTTTGCTTTGGTCAAAGTGACGAAGTGCGCAGTTAAGCGAGCATGAGACTGACTTCTTGAGAGTGTCCATGATTTCTTCGTTGTCTGTCCTACACGCAGAACGTCAGCACAGATTGCTCCAGGGCAAATTTGGTAGTAAGACGTACGAGATGACGCTAGATCTCATCAGGCCAACCCGAATCTTTACGTTTTTCAAGGATTCGCTGACATTCGACGAAGGATGGTAGTGTTCGTTGCCGTCGTTGTCGTCTCATGGTCATCGTGTACAATATTGTTAGGACAAAAAGACCGCGCCTGACGTAAGCAAACGCATACACTCATAGTCACTATGTTCTTTGCGCTTCTCTAGGTCTGGGCTCTCCTCGCCAACATCAAAACCCTGCGAGCGCCCCTCGTGGCAGCTATTCCATTGTCAGACTGCGCGCGCAAATTCACCAAGTGGGTCACCATTTCGTCGTGGGCTCGCAACACTTTGGATAGCCAACGTTGCGGCGTGCTCAGCTTCATCGGGATCATCGTGTTGTATGGTGTTGCGGCGATCACGTTTGGTCCGGCAATCGCTGGCGTATTCGTCTGGCGGGAAAGACGGCTTAATGGACAGAGTCATGGGGAAGAGGGAGATGCCACAGGAGATGGAGACTCTGACGGTATCGATAGACTGTTACAAGAGTCACGCTGTAGCTTGTAGTAGAGGCATGATGCATGAACGTCGAACCACAAGTTTGGCAAATCATTAGAAAAATCAAATGCAGATGGAGTACAGTAAGCGTCCGAGTCTACTTCGAACCACCGTGGAGTGCAAAGAACACTTCCTTATCCCAGTACTTATTGAACCAAAACTCTTCTGTCAGTGCGCGGCTGTTGGTGGACGATAGGCGCTTGTTCGCAGCCTTGCCAAATCGTGGGATTAAACTGGCAGGGGAGCGAAGCTGATCGAGGGGAATAACATCACCTAAGTACTCTGCGTTTGCCCTTCGCGCTCGTCGAAGAACGTGCATGGATGTCGTCGGGTCGCATTCACTACCCCTTTGGGGTACAATATTGAATCGTCGCACATAGACGAGGAATTTCCGGCACCACCACGGCCTCTGGCCGTGTGGTGGTACCGGCCGGAAAATAAGTCGGAGCTCCCCCACGACATGACCTACTCGAGAGCCCAAGTGAGAGGCCAACTGAAATTCAATAATATAAACTTACCAGAAAGGCCAGATCGCGGCCACTCTTTTCCAGCATCGACGTTAAAGATAACTGCGTCGAAACGACCATACTTCCAGGAGGAAGACGGGGGGGAGGCAGTAACCGTTTGAGCGGGATTTAGGTCGCTGTTGGAGTGAAAAGGAGTTTGTTGAAGGTGTATTGAATACCAGACGGCAAGTTCTGAAAAGGGGAGGTGGCAATCGCCGGCCGATGAGCGAGGCCCTGTGACCAGGTGAGGTACCTTGGATTTTTCGCGTTGAATATAATCGCCAAGCGCAGGACGAAGATCAGGGAGTTGAAAATCAGCGGCGATTTTATCGATGGATCCTCGAATGATTTTGGGATCCCTCCCAAGGTTGATTGCGGTGCGGCCACAAAGTAACGACCGAGGGGGGAAAGGAGTAGATGGATCGAAGGGTGATGATGAAAGTTGATGGGCCTTGGTAAAGTAGTTGGTAGGGAGACGCTTTGGTTGACCGAGTCTTGCGACAGACTGGATGACTTCAGCTGAATCTGTTGCATCAGCGCGATTACTATCCTCGCGGCCCTCAGCATCAACTTGAGCGTCACGTTGGACCTCTCGAAGGGATGTCGCAAGCTCGAATTTCGAGCATTTCTCGAGACGATCAAGGTACCTACAGGTTTGAGCATCAACATCAATGTTGTTGCTTCTGCGAGCCGGAGTCTTTATCATTGATATATGTGCATGCTCTGTCACATCGGCCGTCCACTGGATTGGTGCGCCGGAGTCCCGAATTGACGGAACAACGTTTTGAAGTAACTCGAGCTTAGGTATATACCAATTCGAGATTATTGTCTTCTTTCCTCGTCGGCCCCCAGCCTTGATGATGTGGGACTTGTGATCATGAAAGGTGCGCAGGGACAGCAGCAACGAGTCGCAGTCATTGTCGTCAAGCTCGGGAGCTTGTGCGAGGTAACAAAAGTCTAGTAATGCACGGATTGCAATCACGACACCCGGAGGAGCACAGCCGGCAATAACTGTAACAAGGAGTCTCTGGACATCTCGCTGCGTTCTTCCGGTTACTTGTTTCAGCTGCGAGATCCCCTCATGAAAACGTCTAAACCCAACGGAAGGCTGAATAACGCAAAAACGAAAATCCAGTTCCTCGGCCCCGACGATGTTAATCGCCCACCGAACCGCGTGGTCCCAAATCTTCTTGTGCCATTCATGAAGGGGCTCCGGGGTTAGAAATCTCGGAGGGTCTGCCATAGGCCAGTCTCGGAAGAAAGGAAACGCGACACCATTTAAGCGCAATCCTTGTGCCGCGACGAGATATTTTTGAAGATCATCGGGGTGGACTTTGATTCGCCGAAGTTGTTTCAAGGTGTGAGATTTCGTGCGAAGGGGGTGTTGATCAGGATCTCCGAATCCTTTGTACATTGCAGTTGTTATATGAGAAGTCTTGCCTCCGACTCCCGCAATCATGCATGCCTCCGGTGTGTCAACTATATATGAGGCAAGGGGTGTAAAACAAAACCTAAGATTCCCCAGGGGATCGTTCATCATAATGCCGATGCGGGCAGCAATTTTCAATGGCTGTAGAATAATGTCGAGGGATTCGTGTATAATACGGTCAGCTAAAAGACCGCAAATACGTCTGGACTTGTGGATAAACTTGGGTATAGGAAGCAGTGCGGTGAGGAGGAAGGCGTCGGAAGATAGCTTGAGACGAGTTGACATGCGGATATTCGCGAGTCCGAGTAAAAGTGGGTGGGCGCATCGATCGCCAACGAGCGCAGATATATTTGTTTTGTCGGACGACAATATGACACCTAGAAGGGTGCCTCCTTTCGGAATTTTGCTCTAGTGATTGCGTTCAAAGTTGATATTCATAGACATGATCATAGAGCTTACCTGCATCTCCCAGGCTGCGTTCCCGGTCATCCATTCAGTGTACACACGAACAAGTTGCTCAGCCGTCCGATAGACACGGCGAGGGACGAGCATAAGTTTGTCGTAGAATAGGGGGTGATTGAACAGAGCCTCCAAGCATTTAACCGGGTCGCGGTAAAATAGCCTCACCGGTGATTTGGTTGGTATCTTGGTTGGCAAGACCCGACATTGCCATTCGGGCCCGCTAGGAAGAAGTTCAACGAGGCCGCGCAACTGCTGAGCCGTCCTAAATGAGACGGGGAGAGTTTTAACCTAAGGATGTAATATTCGTTACAACATATAGAATTTGAGTGATCTTGAAAAAATTACCAGCTGCAAGGAAAGGATGCTATCAATAGCAGCCATGCTTAGGCTGGACCGCGTCAACCAAAGTCCGAACTCCCAATCCGCGCGAGTTGCAAACGGATAATACAAATTGACACGACGTTCCTGCGAGAACTGATCCCGATCAAATTTATCGAGAAATGTATTCTGTTGTTGAACGAAAACAGCAGCAGCGCCAGGAAATTCTTCGACAGTTTCTCCGTATGTTTTATCAGGTACGTGTGTGTCTAGGACGTCATCCGGTGTGCTCCATTCTCCGTCCGGCTGCTGGTGCACAACCTGGGATGAGTGTGGGCTGGGAGTCGGAGGGGTTTTTTCTTCGGCTTCTTGTTCGAGGAGTTCGCCGATTTGGACAAGATTGTCGACCCAGCCAAAGCAGCGAGAAGTCGGCTGGTTCATATGACGCAGGACCGCGTTGTCGGAAGGAAGGAGCTTGCCACAGCTTGGGCAGCGAGGCATCGAACTTGGGCGTGTATGTAGTCTGGAACGTACAATTTCAAAAATAACGTCCGACGATGTTTCTCTCACGTAGTGGCTTTCGTACTGCATATTTGATTTTACAATGTACTAAGCTTTTTCAGGTGCAGACATTCAACGATGCAACACTTCCTCACGTTAGGCGTGTGCGGCGCTCCCCTGCCCTGTCATTCGCACAAGTTCCCGTCCTTGCCCAACATTAGCCACGCTTGCCTGAATCAGAGACACCATCCTCGTCAGCGACAGTGACAAACCAACTTCGTGTGCCCGTCCCAGTACTTTCGTTACTAGCTCGGCATCTCCATGTGGCATCGCCTCGTAGCACCGTCCCAATTGTGACCCCCGTCCGGCCGCAAGTCCTGGTCCACCGTATCTGTAATACCACGCTTGGTGATTGGTGTGCCATCGCGGAAAGCACAATGTTAATGTCGTGTCGATCAGGTATCTCCCACCGCTCGATCAAGACTCGAAGCGGACGAAGTCACTTGTCTACCCCCCCGAGCATATAATAATATGTCCGCGCAAGCGAGCTCAAGTCAAAGTGATTTGCCCTCTCAGGCTCTGGGGGTAGAGAGTAGCGGAGTAACCATGGGAGATGCCCGCCCATCGACAACCCCAACGCGTGACCAGCCCGTGCCATTTCGATGCATCCAGTTAGGAATGTAACTCCAAGAGTCGCCTCCATGCAATCCTGCAAAAGTCTCCCATTCCTATCTGATTCGACAGCGCAGAAAGTTGGGCTTGGCTATGGCCCAGCCCGTCTTGAGCGAGTTCGAGTGCAATTCACTCAAGAGACTATCAGAGAACGCGGTGAGATGAGACTTCATGCCGGAAACGGAAAACCTACGTCCATGTCGACAGATACTGCCTTTGTTTGAAGAACCCGACAACGACATACACGGCTTCGAGAGCCGGTGCGACGCTGACGAACGCGGGCGTCACTTCCTGAGACTTGAACATCCTGCCGATGCTTGGCCGAGGTTAACCTGGTGCGAGTGTTGTTTAGCGAGTCAAAGGCGATCACTTTTGCACCAACCTTTTCGCAAGACTTAAAGGGCCGTCTGATGTTGTCTTCGTAAATCTCGAAGATGGGCGTCAAGTCTCCCATTCCTATCTGATTCGACAGCGCAGAAAATTGGGCTAACGAACAATGACACCTTCTGTTCCGCTTGTTCGGATAGCCTCAAAGACTCCATTGATAGGTTTAGGAGCCAATCCGTGACAAACTTGTGCGCGGTCTCCAGCGCATCCATTGCCAGATCGGTCAATGTCGCTCGGGAAGCATGAGCCATTCTGACACAATAAAGAGTCAGAGCAGAAGGAGTAGTACACGCGGGCACAACAACGTCTACCGTGATGGTCGACGGAGATCACGGACGTCGAGGTAAGACGCATACTGTGTCTTGTGCGTGTCGAGGATGACCTTGGACGGATTGGACAGCGCGTTTTTCTCCGAGAGCCGGACCGATGTGCAAAACACAACGCTCGCACGAGCGCATGTCCCATTCCAACCAGTTTTCCGAGCACTCTGCTGTCGTTTCGGAGCGTCTCGTTCTTCTGCAACTTCAGACGAGACTCATCATCGCGCGCGAGGGAAAGCGGGAAATAGAGCGCGAATGTCATATCCCTCTACAAGTCGCCGGGCGGTGTTACGCAGAACGGGGCGAATCCTAGAGGCAGGACGATGTGGGTCGATATAGAGAATGGGAACAAACCGGTCAGGTGGGCAAAGGTCGAGGGCTTGTCTCGCGAGGATGATGGCCTCATTGAGGTCCATCATGTCTCCAAGCTGGTTGTAACGAATGCAGAGATAGGATGCGACGTTGTTCAACGACGTTGATTTATGCGGGTGGCCTGACGGACGAAGCTCGAGGGCTTGTCTCGCGAGGATGATGGCCTCATTGAGGTCCATCATGGCTGCAAGTTGGTTGTAACGAATGCAGAGATAGGATGCGACGCTGTTCAACGACGTTGATTTATGCGGGTGGCCTGACCGGACGAAGCTCGAGGGCTTGTCTCGCGAGGATGATGGCCTCATCAAGGTCCGTCATATCTCCAAGCTGGTGGTAACGACTGCAGAGATACTTTGCAACATTGTCCAATGACGTTGATCGTTCCAGGTGCCCTGGCGGGCAAAGTTCGAGGGCTTGTCTCCCGAGAATGATGGCCTCATTGAGGTCCGTCATGGCTGCAAGCTGGTTGTAACGAGTGGAGAGGCAGGATGCAAGATTGCCCAACGACATTGATCGTTCCGGGTGGCCTGACGGGCGAAGCTCGAGGGCTTGTCTCCCGAGAATGATGGCCTCATTGAGGTCCGTCATGGCTGCAAGCTGGTTGTAACGAATGCAGAGATAGGATGCGACGCTGTTCAACGACGTTGATTTATGCGGGTGGCCTGACCGGACGAAGCTCGAGGGCTTGTCTCGCGAGGACGATGGCCTCATCAAGGTCCGTCATATCTCCAAGCTGGTGGTAACGACTGCAGAGATACTTTGCAACATTGTACAATGACGTTGATCGTTCCAGGTGCCCTAGCGGGCAAAGTTCGAGGGCTTGTCTCCCGAGAATGATGGCCTCATTGAGGTCCGTCATGGCTGCAAGCTGGTTGTAACGAGTGAGGCAGGATGCAAGATTGCCCAACGACATTGATCGTTCCGGGTGGCCTGACGGGCGGAGCTCGATGGCCTGTCTCCCGAGGATGATGGCCTCATTGAGGTCCGTCATGTCTCCAAGTCGGTCGTAACGAGTGCAGAGATAGGATGCGACGTTGTTCAACGACGTTGATTTATGCGGGTGGCCTGACGGACGAAGCTCGAGGGCTTGTCTCGCGAGGATGATGGCCTCATCGAGGTCCGTCATATCTCCAAGCTGGTGGTAACGAGTGGAGAGATAGGATGCAACATCGCCCAACGACGTTGATCGTTCCGGGTGCCCTGTTGAGCAAAGTTCGAGGGCCTGTCTCCCGAGGATGACGGCCTCATTGAGGTCCGTCATGTCTCCAAGCTGGTGGCAACGAGTGGAGAGACAGGATGCAACATTGCCCAACGACGTTGATCGTTCCGGGTGCCCTGACGGGCAAAGGTCGAGGGCTTGTCTCGCGAGGATTATGGCCTCATCGTCAGCGTGGCCGACGGGCTGTTCTTCAAGTGCGGAAATAATATAGGAATGGGTTGAGCTTGGGGCGAGAACAGCCGGACGCGGAGGGAAGAGAGACGAAAGGTTGACAAGCGAAGTGAGCCGTCGCTGGATCGCAAGGCGCGTAGGAGATTCAAAATACGTTTCGGGAGGGCTGGCGAGGGTGGTCAACGTTGGGTAGTCGCAAATACAGGAAAGCTATAGTTACTCTGCAGGAGGTACAAGGTGGCGAGCTGGTTGGACTGTTCGACCTCAGCCCATCACTCTGCGTTGTCTAGAGTGGCACTGGCCTCGTCCAAGTAGAGGTCAAGAGCATGCGAGTAGTAAGTACGCAGTCTTCGAAAAGATGACATGCTGCTCACTACTACGTAGGATTCCATCGTCCTCTTGAAGGAGGTTGAACGCGTTGTGCATGTTCACGGGCTTGTGCAACTGCTGCGTGCGCGGGGTTGAGTGTGGTCAAGCAGGTCGTGGGAAATTTGTAATTGGATTCGCCCGAATTTGGCAAACGGACAACTGGCCGGGCCACCGCGTGCGGTATCAAATGTGCAATTTAAAACATATTCGATACAGAACAGAACATGCGAGAGTAGAAAGACAAAGAAGTTATAAGCCGCTGTCTACTTTATCCATATCACCTTCCTATACAAGGTTGTCGTTGATATACCGATGGGTGGACCGTTACCTAAGGATGTGTCAAGCAGAAGTACTGTGATGTGACGCCGACCATACCTTAAAGAAAGAAAGGGAAGGTGATGACCAAACGACCCGAGGTTAACTTCCCGATGAGTCGCAGTTCCATAGATAGTCTCATAGATCACCTTCTCTTTGCGGACAACTTGAACATCCTGCCATCATAGTGACGGGATTCTCCCTGGCTGTCATAAACTCGGTGCGCCTCGTAACTTCGGTGGTATAGACGACGGATGGTGTGAAAGTCTTCTAGACGAGCGGTAACCTCGCGAAGAAAATCAGCGTTGGCATCGATCAATAGGATACAAAGCAGTTCCCATTGACTCGAAAACCTTGGGAATCGTTGCGAGCAACGCTGATGATCAGCATGCGCAAAAAGAATGAACGCGTTCTTGCGTGTCTCAGACCTTTGAAGTGTCATATTTCCATCGCTAAAGAATTGTATCTTCAGAGGAAAGGAGGAGCACACGTACCGCGTCGTTGTAGTGTTGAGCTGCACGCTGTTGTTAAGTAGACGTTCGTGTAAGACAAGTTGACAACGATGGACGCGAGAGTAGGTTTCGCAGGCAGGAACGAGCGGTGGAGAGTTGACCAGATGTAGCATCTGGATATCTTCAGAAAGGACGGCACACATTACGACCAAGCCGATCGCGGCTAAATTTAAAGTGAACATTGAGAAGGGTTACCGCGGGGGCTGACCTCACCATCGCCGAGGAATTCCAAACGCCGATAAGACGATCCCGCCGACGTTGTAAACAATGGATGTGTGATCGCCTCGACCGACGAGTAATTTGCCAAGATGAAATTCGTATCCCGATGAAGCTTGCGGATCTGCAAAAATAGGCGGTATGAGAAAGGTTCTGGGGGTTGAGAGTATCGGAGTGACCACAGAAGAGGCCCGCCCATCGACAATTCCAATGCGCCACCAGCCCGCATTGCCATTTCGATAGCTTCGATGGGGAAATTCTCTGTGCACGCACCTACCCGAGATCGATGCAGTTGTGTTCTGTGAGAGAGACGAGGAAGCATGTAATCGGGAGCGTAATTGGACGTCCGGAGACGCAGAACCAGATGCCCACCTTGGTGACCATGCGAAAGGTTTCACACTCCTCGGCAGGAAATACAAGCTCATCCGTGCAGTGTATCATAACGGCGTAGCCTTCGATATGCTGCTCTGACGGAGTTGAGAAGTTGTCCTTCATGCCGATGGGGGAACTTGTTCTTGGATGTGCACTGTGCACGCGAGCTTGAGCACGGACTTCACTCCGAAGTTTGAGTGGTGGTAGTTCAGTGTCGGTGATAAGTCCGGCGGAGTCTTCTCTATTGATTGAAACGACATGCATTCGCAATCTTGGACCTAGTTCATGGGCATTGTATGAGGACCTTCGGGATATTTGAGGTACCAGAGACATCGAGAAGCTTGCGACAATCTGCGACTCTTTTCCTTGGAGCCCGTCGAGAGAAAGAGACAATCGTCAAAGCGTCGAGTTTGTGGAGGACTTTAACGGCTATGAAAAAAACTGTCCGTTTTGCTTCGCGCTTCGAGTTCCTTGGAGCCCTCGATATATGAGATGGTCAACTGGGAGAAGGAGGGTTGACGGAAGTTCCAGGATGGCATCATGATGTATCCCGGCATGGGGGGAGAAGGGTGGACGTTATGTGGAATAGTAGTAGATGCCACGATGTATTGTTCCCGCGCCGCAAATCTTCAGGATCTTCTTTCAACTCGCCCCTTTTGGAGTCTGACAACGATTCTGGTGGAGCAGGACGAGTGGGGTTTAATAGACTCTTGAGTTCAGGTTCGATCTCTTGAAAAGTCCTGTGGCGATGGAGACGCAACGCTTGAGCCATAATGACGAAGGTGGATGTCTTAGTCCGTGTCCGTCCCCTAGATTGGACATATCTAACGGTGTGATGGAGCAGATCAAAGTGTATGACAAGATCACAGGCCTACCGGTCCAGTATTAGAGATTCATCACAGGGAATAGATGAAGGCAGACACACCGGAAAATACAAGCCCTCTTCAGCAACAGAAATAGCGACTGGACAACGAGAATCAAACGAAGGATGTGATACAGAAGAAAAAAACATACGCAGATTCAGACCGCCTTCCTCAAACGACTTCCGAAACAACGTAATCCCATACCCTTCACCGGTTCCATTGGAGCTTCCCTGGCCTCATGTGCACAACAAGTTCGGCTCTTAGTTCGGGGATCTTGGAGAGTACTAGGCAATCAACAACCTGATAAGTTGCTCCACGAAGACGATGCCGTGGAATGTTGGGGGGTGGTATGCGAGGAGGGCCTCGGTGAGAGGTCCTACTTTAGGAGTACTAGTACACCAAGCGAGCGGGATGGGGATAGTCACCCAAAGTCTCCAAACATTGGTTGTTCCATGTCGCGTTGGTGGTGGGGAGAGTAGATCCTTCGATAAGGAGGTCATCGCTGATCGGGGGTAATCCGAGTTGTACACGCTCCTCCCTCGCCCGATAGAGATCCGTTGTGCGCCTACATAACCGAGGTAGGAATAAAAAGAGACCGGTAGACCGGCCTGGAAAAGTGAACGAGCCTGCAGGCCCCCTGCGGAACGATTGACCCCGCTCGGTGCTGTGTGACGTTTATATTTGTCGACAGCTTGGTGTCTGGATGCAGGACGATACGGACCAGAGGCACGAGGAAGACTGTGGATCTCAATAATGGGTCATGTATGATACCAAGTATCTTGAAGTTGAATGAGAGTGTAGTATGTGTACGAACTTGGGACGGAGTTCAAGTTGGTGATCATATTGTCTCAGAGGTCCTGTTTGGCGGTCCGACAAGCGTACTCCATAATAAAGAGGGTAGTAGTGTACACAGAGTAATGTTGTAAAACTATCCTGGTCAGTACTGTTCAGCTTACATAGCATGAGTCGCTATGAATACACAGTAAGAATGAGGAGTTGAAAGAGGTCCATGAAACATGAAACAACCGCTAACAATCATTCGCGATAGAGCAAAAGGATCGCCAGCAGTTCATCCCCTACTTCCGCAATAGCGGCGTCGGTGGGAGGGACATAGTCCTCATCTAGCTTCTGTTTTGCGATGGATGTAAAACCTTCCTCTGTCTCGTTAGTGACTTTTTGGCTTGCCTGGTCAGTAGGAGGTTCGGTACAGATGACCATCTGTTCCTCCGCTGCTTTCCGACAGTCACATAAACGAGCTAGGTTCATCTCGTGATTGGGATCACTCAAGATAGCGCGTGCAAGACCTTTTGATGATGAAAGATTGCTTGCTGTAATCGATGAATCTTCAGGCGAGCCTCCAGGAGAGGCACGTACCGCGTAATCGCAGTGTTAAGCTCCACCTTGTTGATAAGCAGATATCTATGTAATCCAAGGCGGTGGACGCGAGAGTAGGTCCACAGACGGCACGGGAACGAGCGGCAGAGAGTTGACCATTAGACGTAGCCATCTGGATTTTTTCGGAAAAGATGGTACATGACGACCAAGTCGGTCACAGCTAAATTTAAAGTGAGCATTCAGAAGGGCTGTCGCGTGGGTTGACCTCACCATCACCGAGAAATTCCAAACGCTGATAAGGCGATCCCGCCGATGTTGTAAACGACGGATGTGTGATCGCCACGATGGAATTCGTACCCCATTGAAGCTTGCAGATCGGTATGAGGGCCAGCGGTAGCATCGACTCCCGAAGTGCCCCAGGACTTGACGGGCAAATAGTTGATAGTCGGTCTTCTTCCCCTCATTTAGGTCCAAACACCCGTCGTCCACACGCCTGAAGAGTTTCTTCGCCCGTGGCCAGGTGTCGCGCCGACGGAATAGACTAACCATCCGGAGCATCGTTGCTGTGTTCCCGACCTCTCCCAAAGTGCGCGCGTTTACGTCACGAATCCCTGACTGGCAACCACTGCGATGACACAACCCCGATCACAGCGAGGTAGAGGCTCGGACGTGTCGACAACCTGCTTCGCCAGAGAACGTGCGAGATGTACGTCATGCTGTTGCCTGGCAAGGTATGTCATTAGCCATAACGCTGCGCCTTGTGGTGGTGGTAATGCCTTGTTGTTTTGACACGACGAGAATGAGTACGACTATAGAACGAGTGGGTGGATTCGCAGTCGTCCACACGCAATGCCTGAATATAGAAGAGATGTATAGTCTTGATGAGAATGATTATACCACAATAGGGATCCGCGACGTGGCACATGTTTGGGGCTGCGTGAGAGCACACCTTTCCAGAGAGGCATGGAGCAATTCGAGAGTCAAGGGTTCCAAATACTGTTTGACAAGATTCTTGCGACTTTGGATTGGACGCAATGAATCCCAGACTGCGATGATACCAGTCCCTACGCAGACAAGCACACGTCAATGTAGATCTCACTATGACCCCAAAATCATGTGCGAGCCTCGGAAAGGAAACCTTCGACAGGTATATATGATCACGATCGGAAAGGGTTTGGAGAAGCTCGAAAGCTTCGAGAAATCGATTCAGTGATACGAATATGTCGATTGATGCGTACGCAAGGAAGATCACAGCCTTTGTACCCATGGGCGGCTGAAGTGTTATGAGGTGTTTCGGGAAAGAGCGAAGAACGAAAACACCAGGAGTTGGTCGAGAGTGCTCAAAGTCACACCATCGGAGGTAGGGCTACGAGGTGATCTTGGTGATGAATGGTTGTGAGTAGTGCAAGTGTCGTCTGTTTGTCTAGTAGATACCGTCGGGGGACGCAGAGAAGGGTGGCAGCGACCTCGGCGCGCTGCTGTTAGGAAGGAGATAATCATCCAGTACGTCTGCTCTGATACAACATAGGGAGCGCAATTGGACGTCCGGAGACACAGAACCAGATGCCCATCTTGGTGAATTCTTCAAGCATGCGGAGGGTTTCAAACTCCTCGAGAGGAAATGTGACAAGCTCATCCGTGCAGCGCATCGTGACAGCGTAGCCTTCACTCCAAAGTTCAAGTGGCGGTAGTTCAGTACCCGTGATGAGTCCGGCGGAGTCTTCTCCATCGATTGAAATGACATGCATGCGTAATCTTGAACCTAGTGTCCATGGGTCTTGTATAAGGACATTCATGATATCCGGGATACCCACCGAGAAGCTTGCGACCATCCACATCGTATTCACTTTTTCCCTTGGAGCCCGTCGAGGGAAGGAGGTAATTGTCAAAGTCGTCGAGTTTGTGGAGAGCTTTCAAAGCTATGAACGCAACTGCCCGTTTTTCTTCGCGCTTCAAGTTCCTCGGAGGCCCTCGATATATGAGATGATCAACTGGGAGAGGGAGGGTTGATGGAAGTTCCAGGATAGCAGCATAATCGCCGCTGTACCTTGGGCGTGGGGGGAGAAGTGTAGACATCATGTGAATCAGGGAACACAGATAGTTGATTAACCCGATGGCAAAACCGTAGGTGAGCACTTCTCCAGTAGACGGCACGATGTATCGTTCCCGCGCTGCTACATCTCCAGGATCTTCTTCTTCCAACTCGCCCTCTTCGCATTCTGACGACGAAGCACGAGTGGGTTTCTCTCGAGTTTGATAGACTCTCTTGAGTTCAGGTTGGATCTCTTGAAAAGTCATGTAGCGATCGAGGTGCGACATATGGTCGGCTTGAGCCATAATGTCGAAGGTGGATGCCTTGGTCCGTGCCCGTCCCCTAGATTGTTGGACGTATCCAACCGTGTGATGGAGCGGATCAAAGCGCATGACAAGATCACAGGCCTACCGGTCTGGTATTAGAAATTCATCACAGGCAACAGATAAAGGCGAACACACCGGAAAATCCAAGCCCTCTTCAGCAACAGCAGTAGCAATCACTGGACAAAGAGAATCAATAATGTGACAAGCAGGTAACAGAGAAAAAAAAACATACGCAGATTCAGACCACCTCTTCATACGACTTCCGGAACGACTTAACCGTATCTTGCTCCCTTGCCAATCCCATGCCCTTCACGTTAACCCCCAATGCTACGCTTCCATTGGAGCCTCTCTTGCCCGTATGCCGTGCCCACCGCCGTGCCCAACACGCTCGGCACACCGGATGCGACCTCTCAGTTCGGAATATTGGAGAGTACTTTGGCAAGGCAAGCAGCAACCTGACGTTGCTCCACAAAGACAATGCCGTGGAATGTTGGGGTGTGGTATGCGAGGAGAACCTCAGTGAGAGCTTTTACCTTGGGAGTACACCAAGCGAGCGGGATGGGGATGGATACGGCTGGTGGAGAAGCGGAACAGTTTTCAAAAAAGGGCTTGAAATCAGAAAGAATGAAGTCGATCTGTTCAAATGGCAGGCGGGATTGTTTGCAATGTTCCGACAAAAAGGTAAATCGACGATGTCCATACCGTCTTCTTGGATGTCAAAGAGATTGGCGATGCGATCGTCGTGTGATAAAGATAGTTATCAGGGGGAGGAAAGTATTCCTTAATAATCTGCAGAAGGCAGATGAACATGAGTCCCAACTATATCATCAATGACACGCACTTCCACAGGCCGCGGAGTGTTTTCAAGTGATTCCGAGACGTGTTTACGCACAGCGATGACAGTGGCATCCAGGTTGCGTTCCAAGGTCGCCAAAGACCTTTCCGTATCCTTGGGGTTCCAGATGGGCGACGCAGTCATGCAAAATACGTTTGGGCGTTCGGCGTGATGGACTTGAAAGTATTCGCGCATTATGCCGTTGTAGGCATGGTTCTTGCGCGTGTGATGGCACCCATCGAAGATGACCAACGAGACCTGGTAGAGAGGTTAGCGGAACGTCGATACGAGTTGGGAAGGGAGGTGTACTTTATTGATGAACGCGAATGCGTGAGATCTCGAGGGGTATCTGAGCTACGTGAGTCGTTGAGAAGAAACGTCTTGTTTCCCTGAAACTGATGCTGATCTCACCTGTCATGACGACCACTTCCAATTTAACCTACCGGAGAGCTCCAAGATTCAAATCAAGCTTCCGTGAAATTTCTGACACGCAGAGGGGTCTGAGAAGAAATGGATTCTGCCTGTTGTTCAACGAGGGCAACTTTGGGGACTAGAAATGCGACGACTTGGCCGATTGCCAGTGCGCTTGGCTGCAAAACTGCCCGTTTGATGAGGGGGATGCTGACCATGGTTCTTCCACTGCCTACCTTGTGCGGCGACGACGTTGTACTCCTGTGCGGGCCGGAATATTTCTTCTTGGTGGTTTCATTGACAGTGATGACGGTGTTCCGGGGTCGTCGTGGTCGTTGTTCCCATGGAGGAGTCACTGCCGTAAAGCCAGCGGCGAGTCTAGAATGCAATCGGGTCAAAATGTACATAATCATTTATAGTAAATAGCATTGATGAGTCACCGTCGCGAGACAATTGAGCGCCGCTGCAATGCCCAGGCTAACGGACTCGGATGGTTGGGGTAGCGGCACGATCAGATTGACGTGAGAGACAGCATCTACGACGAATGAGATGTACATGTGAAACTAATAGCTGATGTAACGATCAGGCAAGGTTCGCAAATCCGACCTGTTTATTGAACACCGTGTAGACGCTGTCTAGAAAAACGCTACCGAGGGTCCAGTATGCTGGTGATTCGGACAAACTTGTCAGCATGGAGCAACTGAAAACGACTTTTGTAAATTGAGGATATTGTAAATTCACCGCGTTTGCCCCGGCCAGCGATGCCGTTGAAACAGTCATGCGAACCAGTCTAAAGCGGTCCCTGGTTAAGGATCGAGGCAGGAACCTTGAACGTCCTACCGCCGCCAAAGGAGAAGCTGATCGACGGGAAATTGTTACATGGGACTGTAGGACGTGCGATGGAACCGAAACATCGAATTGGAATCCATTAATATTGAAAGGGAACTCGCAGCTATAAAACCCACGGCTGATGCTCAAGTTGCCACTGAGGGCCAAGTGCAGATCGGCCACTTGCGTCTGATCACCAATGATCATGTTGGAACCGGTATCGATGACAGCGGCTACATTTTTCAAGGATCGTCTGGTGGTTACTTCCTCCAATTTCTTGTATGTTCACCTGCCAGTATCCCTTGAGAGAGTCAACAGCATAAGCTCACGACTGCGTCCACTCGGCACTTCAGCTCACCTCTACGGTCACGGGGGTATGGATGATGTTACCTGTGTACAGCGGGCGTGTCCTGAGCAATCGGAGCAAGCGGGCCCTAGAAGGAAGAGGTCACTACGTGGGACTGAGCAAATAAGTTGCGAGGGTTTAATGGAATGCACCCACCTAGAACCAGCGTCGATTTGAACACGTATACCAGAAGAGAAACATACCAGTAAAAGATTTAGGAGGGGTACCAACTATAATGGTACAATACCAGGCGCGATATTTACTATGACTTTGTCAAGGTTGCGGCACCTTGAAGTGACAGCGGCGAGCATGCTTCTTCGAGTTTAGAAGCTCGGAACATCCCTTTCACGGCAGGAGAGTGGGACAATCCCCGTATTTCTTTCATGATTTTCGACGCCGCGGAACGTTTTACTATAAAAATGGTTCTTGAACGAAGGGTGATGCTAGTAGGTCGAGCCTTGAGCGCTTGAGCGCTTGAGCGCATGCGAGTCGAGTGCATCAAAATCTACGGTGTTGTCAAGCTTCCACCGCGGAGAGCGTTTGGTGAGTGGGATCATCGTCCCGTTTGTTTCCCGGTCAAGCTGAATCGTTGAGACTGTCGAGCGAACCGCTGCAAGGATGATTGTAGGGATTGCGAAGCAAATTCGGAGCAGGGGTACTAGGGATCGACTGACGGCATTCGACGACGGCAATCACCATCGTGGGTAAGAACTGAAGTACTGGGAGACTGTCTAATGCATAGATCATGTTTGAAGCAGAAATTTCGAATCAACACGGCGTATTGCGGTCAGATCACACTGTTTAAGCTTGCAAGGACGATAGCCTTGTTTACATGGAGCGAAAGTCGACAGCTCATCGCCCGAACAAAGTGGCCTTGTTCAGCCATGTTCGCGCCCATCGATCTGATTCGATCAGCAAGATGATTTGTAAAGTTGCTAAGAATATTGGCTAAAATGAACATCCAGGCGGAGAGGCGTTCGAGAGGTACGATTAGGATAACGGAGTGCAGCTATAAAAACAGGAACAGCGCATGTGAGAACGAGCAAGTCCCGAATCCCTAGATTGACGTGGAGCAGGTATAATAAGGTCAGTTGGACTTCCTGAACCGTACACGGGGAGACAATCGACATGATAGAGTCAGATTTGGACCTGTTCAATCATACACCTTCATCGCTTCCTCTAGCGCGTCCGGGTCGATACCAAACGACACGTCGAACGACGAGTCGGCATCGCGAGCTTCCTGCACAGGCTCTGCCACGCCCAATTGAGTAGATTAGATTTGCTACGTGGTTGTCTCGAACCGGCTGTCGTCGTTGTGGGCCTTTTGCTCATCGCCGCCCTGGCATTGGTGAGCAACGGAGGTTTGAACCTCGGTACGATCAGGGTTTCGGAGGAACCATATTGAGAATGCTGAGGTGGGACCGCACGACGCATCCCCAGGGGCGGAGGACTGGAGCGCGCGCGCTGCATCGATGGTTGTCGGGGGATGGGCCACCCGTGGCTGTGGAGGTTGTGGCTTCGGTGACGCTACGCGGATGCGTGGCGGAGGGTTCTGTATATGAAAAACGATGTATCAACATCGCTGTCCTGGTTGTCCACTTGCGTGTACGTGGTGACATCGATGTGCGAGATCGATGACGTCTTGCATGGGACTGTCACGGTAGCGTAGGAAAGGCTCTGGGATGGCAGCCTTGCGAGCTGTGGAGTGATTGGCGTCCGACGGTCGAGGAGGCCGAGCCAGCTTTAGGTCGTAGTTCAGATTTGGGTTCGGCAATGAAGATGGTTTAGACTTCCCGGATACGAGGTCGACGCCCGGTGCGGCCAGGCTTGCCATCTTTGTTACTCCGCGACCACATGGCTCATGTTTCCAGTCTGTCATAGACGGGCTGCATGTTTGCTCCAGAGGCCGCGGGCCAGACAGAAGATGCGCTCGAGGTCTTGGTGGGGACGTGCGACCCGAGCAGTGTGGATGCCACTCCGACCCAACGAGTGCTCTCGCTCCTTTTCATTCTCCCACACGGCCAGTCTCTGTTTCTTTTTCGAGTTTTCGTCCAGTTGTCTGGACACGTCTTTAAGAAGCTCTACAAAAGCCACAGCTTCGGATTCGTCTTCTGTGGGAGCCTATCGTTAGTTTGAAGTCGATGCAACGGAAAGAGCGGTGGAGTGAGAGGACGATCGCAGACTCACGGTGACGGTTTATGGACGAGGTGGAGGACGAGAGTGGGTTCGCGGCGTTGCGCGTCTCGATCTAGAATCTAGATCACGGTGCACAGTTCGCTTATGTAAGATCCCTGACATAGTATCCGTTGAATGCAAGAGTCGGGGACTTGGTCACCTCGCGCTGGTACGATTATGTAACCCGGATGATTGAGATTCGATTGTAAGTTTTAATCCCCATCTCCCCGCCCCCATCTCATTTTTTTCAGCAACGACACACACCGCAAGTATGGCTTCCTCTCCCACACGCTGCGGACGAGCTGCGCGAGGTGGCGAAGGACGTCACGGAGAAGACCTCCTACGAACAGTCGACGCTTCCAGCCTTCCACCGCCAACGGCTGACCAAGGAGCGCGTGTATCCGATTGGCAGCAGAGAAGACTACACCAGTGAGGTGACGGAGGCGAGCAAGATCGACGAGGAGGAGGCCGAGGCCGTAACGGTACGATCAAGACGAACGCAGAAACTCCAAAGAAGCATCCGTGGACCACCGAGAAAGGATGACTCGGATTTTGAGTTCGAGTTCGGTATGTAGACATTAATCGCGATCATCGCGGTCTCCGTATTGTATGAACTTCTAGTACAACATGAGCAATCTCGAACAAACTATTTAAATTTGAATGGAGGCAGGGTCTGTTGCCTTCCCTTCACTGGGTAGACTTCCGTCATAGTCTTGGCCTCCCATATCCTTCCGACAAACGTGATCTCCCTCGTCTTAGAGATGTTATCGTCAATCAATTAAAGGCAGTCGGGGAAAATAACCAAGTCCGCAAGTTTATCGACGGACACCGTGCCGAGGGACTGATTGAGACCAACGTTCCTCGTCGGAAGTCGCGGTACGAATAACCTAAACGAGACAGTACATAATCACCCAGGCGCGAAGCAAAGTGAATTACATAAAAAAGGAACTTACGCAACGCCGTGAAAGATTTTGACCGATCAACGTACTTGTGTATTGTCGTGAACCCCGTAATGCAAGGTTTCCATCTCCTAATAAGAAGTGGCGGGACATTTCATAGTCCTCCCACGTGTTGCAAACATCTATACTTATGGATGTATTTTCCCTTGGAGACTCGAACGAAATTGACAACCGCGCTATGTACCACGTGCAAACCTTTTTGGGCAAAAACGCCCAAGGTCAACGGACCTTCGGAACACCGTATCTTGCGACAAAAGAGTCGGCGCGCAACGTTACCCTCAAACTCTCTATCGCTCTAATTTTAAACGTACGCTCGTCTTCTCAGATCCTACAGACTCGTTCGGTGGGACAACTGACTTCGGAGAATGCAAGCCAAATTAACTTGACCGGGTTATCATATGTAAAGCGGCGGATTTATAGTCTCGTACCCTGACTCGGAAGTTCGTCCCCACATCCATCACACGTCACGCTTTGTCACAGATTTGTAATCAGGTTGTAGCGTAGCGTAATCTAATCGCGTCGTCGTGTCGGGAGCGTTTTTCGTTCTACAGATTTGGCGCTGAAAGTCGAAGACTTCTTGGAACGCCAGCTGCGAACGCAGGTGTTCAAGACCAACCTCGCAAAGAGCATTCAAGGACGCTCATCAGACAATGCCACGTT
>JBBPOJ010000753.1:0-20928 GCA_038091395.1 Leccinum rimulosum
CGCACGATCTCAAGCGACGGCGCGAGTCGAGTTCTCTTGTGACGTGTAGCCGGATGTCAGCTGACAATTCATTCGCCATTTGATCCATTGATATAGCTGGGCAAGCAGAAAGGATGCTGGCGGCGTTTTGCAGTGGTCGAGAAGAGGCAAATACCCGAACATCACTGGCGCTCATGATAAGCCCATCGAGGAGACTCTCCACTTCTTTGCACTCATCGAGTGCATCAATGACCACAAAAGGCTTTCGTGGAAATAGTCTTGCAACCCTGGACAAACAAGCCGACAGCCCCTTGGGGTTGTAGAACGGATCGGGATGACTTTGGTACTCCTTGAGCAGTTCGTCCAATAGTTGTTCTGACTCGAATTCAACCATTGAGAGGCAGGCCGTTAACTGTGCGAGAATGGAACGTATAACTTCAACAGCGCTCGTAGATCGACTTGTTCGAAAATCGCAATAGAAGTACGCCAAAGGTTCCTCATCATTCTTCATGTTATTGAGGTCATCAATGACAGAAGATCTGCGAGCATGATTATGGTTACTACTCGGTGAAAAGAGGTCGACACGTACGCCAAAACAGTTTTTCCTGCGCCAGCTAACCAAATTCATGTCAATGACAGAAAGATTTGCATCATCACAGGAAATATACCTTTCCCTTGCAGCCACAGGAGTGAGCCTTTCCCCTGCCTCCACGACGTATATGTGTCCAAAACGTGCAACCACGCGCATGTATCGGATTGACGTATCGATGAGGTCTGTCGATGTTTCACCGAACAATCCAACGCGTCAAGTAGTTTCAATAGTTTGTCTCGTTTCCTTGCTAAGTGAGAAGTCAACGCGGTAATGTCATCGAGGGATAGCTAAACATACAAATGATGTTCTTCCTCTGGTTTTTCATCACGGTGTCCATCACTATGGTAGGTTGAAGAGGCACTTGACCCTGTATGCAAGCCCCCCTAGCGTACATGTCATCAATCGTGATCACGAACTAACAGAACATTGGGGAATAACACTCACTCAGTCCTGTTTGAAGGGGCTTTCTGTCTGTGAACATCGTTCTCCTGATTCCTATATGAAACGTCGAATACGAGTTCAAATCCGCATACCACATGGCACTCACAATATGTCCATTGTGAGCAAGAAGTAAAAATGAGACTTGTGATCCCGGTAGAGTGCAATTGCCGCGTTGACGTCTTCTTCTTCACAAGCAGAGAATATCGGGGATCCCGCAAACCCAGGGCTCTTGAAAACCGATACTGCTAATACCTCACGCTGGGGTCTGAGTAGCACGTCCATCCTTCTCAACGTATCCAAACAAGTATCGGGCTCGGTACTCGACAACCAGTCTACAAAGCGGTCGTCGAGCATATAGTGGCGACAAAGCCTTGGGTTGCTGAGCGCTTCGAGGATGGCTCGAGAAACATTGATGATTGTTTCAAACTCAAATTCGAGGCGAATGAGGGAGTGTTGTCGAACCTGTCTGACGCCTCTCGTAGTGGAATACTGAGATATCCCGTTTCGAACCTTCTGTGTGTCTACTACGAGTGACTGCAGGATGCTCTTTGCAGAGTCCATTACTGTGGGAGTCGTCGAGGAGGGAAACACGATTATGTAATACCACCAACCGGGATGTGTTTTACGATCGCCTCATCTCATCTTGGGTCCTGGGATAGATCATGCCATTGATAGATTTCAACATGGCACTGTCTGACCGCATTGCAGTCCTTGACGGATGCTGCAAAGTGCTGAGCGCTTGAGGCTCCGACTCACTGCCTCCAGTCGGTACAGCCACAAAGGTACGTCGGAAGTAGTGGCAAGCCTATGGTTACTAGGTTCATCGCCTTCCGTCTCTCACAGTAGCGCACGATGGTTGCTGCAACGATCTGGGGTAAACAAACCGCCGCCAAACACGTTCTATTGCTTCACGGCCTCACGAGTACGTCTCAATTCTGGCATAGCATCGCAGAGGAATTCGTATCTCGAGGTGAGCCTCCCCTCCTATCGCTCCTATTCGACCATTCGACCTGCGCCACAGCATTGCAGCGTTGGTAACTCACAATGTATCTCTCTGTGTGTCTCTCCACAGGATATTTCGTCACCGCGCCCGATTTACTCGGACATGGACTTGCCAAGCGCAGCTCTGTGTATACCATTGCCGCGATGGCAGAAGAGCTTCTGCCCTTGTTGAAGACTCCAGGAGACGGAGATCACCCGTACGACGTCATCATCGGACACTCACTCGGTGGCCTCGTAGCCGCTGCCTTGTTGCCCCATCTCGCATCTGCGCGACCGGTCCGGGTCGTGCTCATTGACCCGCCGTTCGAGGTGCCGCCTGATCGCGTAGCGGTGGACAGTCGGGAGATAGCCGAGGTAGTCCGGAACCCGCCCACGCTCGAGGCGATTCTGGAGATATACCCACAATGGACGAGGGAACAAGCCGTGTTTAAATCCATGGGCTTACAGCTGTGCGAGGCCGCGACCGTGGAAGCCATCTGTCACGTAGGTGTTGCTTCTGGCTTTCCCTTTGTGCTCCTAACGAGCATGTCGCTTCTTCCAATACTGCAGCAAAATGACCTATGGTCGTTCTCGCACTTGCTATCGATGCCGCCAGGCCTGGAATCTGGAACATTCAGTGCGTAAGGCACTTTCTGTACTACTGGACCAATCAACATATGTCAACCAGTGGTCTGATAGTCGAGGCAGATGCATGATGCGCCCTAGTCTCCCGTAGGCAGACCTTAGACAGGAAGACGGTCGTTGATGCGCCCATATTGATGCCGCGAGGGCATAAAGATCTAGTACAGTCCAGCCGCCGACTCGGAGGCCTGCCATTCGTGACGCCACTTTTCTGGCATTCGCCACATCGCACTTCAAGTTGCATGCATCCGCCACTTCCTATCCTGTTTCTTGCTTATCATCAACACCATCGCCACGAGAATGATCCCGGCCTGGGCCAGCAGGTCCATCGAACTCTTTTCGAGTTAATACTATCAGCACTATTTATCAGATAAGCCTGACTTTAACGACCCGGTATATTTTAATTCCAATCACGTCTACGGGCTTGGACGCAAGGACGACGGTATGCACATGTTTCAACCACCTGAGTTCGAATTTGAACCTGGACTTGCTCGTGGCGGCTCCCGTGAATGTACTTAGTACCAGGTGTCTCAGCCTTTCACTCCCCGTCTATTCTGTCAACTTGCGTATGTTTGGGTCCCTCGCTTGTTACGTTACAGCAAAGCGTCCCCATTGGTCATTTTACACCTCCTGTCAAAGACAACGAAAAGGAATAGCATCTTACAGCATACCCCGCCAATTGATGTCCTACTATCTCTCAGTGACTTTGTTGGAGATGAAGGAAGCTTACTACCACATCAAAACCATCGCTGCGAGGACGACACCTGGTCCGTGGCGGGTCGTCAAGCTCTTTCCAGGTCAACTGATTGATCAGATGAGCTGAGCGTGGACCCCGAATCTGAACCCCAGTGAGAAATGACAAGTGGGAAATCGAGGCACAGCTATGGATATCGTAGCGGCGCTGTCACGCCAAGTCCCCGACTGAGGCTTGTGACTTGGAATGTAACAGAAAAGTAAGCTAGGTATATGGGTCATAGCTCAGTCCTCTCTCCATGTCGAATGCGATACACTTTCTTATAATTCATCAAGTGGGCGAGAGGAATCTGAGTTTGTTTCGTCTACGTGTTGAACGTTGTGCGGAACTTTTCTCGGGTGATGACCTTTGCGGACTGGCAGGTAATGTATGTGAACAATCCAGCAATCCGCAATCACTAATTATTTAGTAGTTAATTTGCGAATGTTGTTGCCATTTGATCTGGAAGTGATTAAATGTGCGAGCGACCGGGAGGTCGAAAACACAATCCAGTACCTGGGTTGTAATTGTGGGTATGGATATGCTGAGTTGTGTTGTCAAGTGGTAAAGGTCAATTTACTCTGTTGTACAGTATGCGTCTTCAGCAGAGAGGAAGTTTGGCAGTTGTATTTGAAGAAGATGTGCATCATTTGCAAGAGTTCATTGTAACTCTTGCCGAAAATGTGTTACATTCAAATAATCAATTGTAACTGGCTAACGAGCAATGTATACATGAAAAGATGGAAAGGTTGGGACGGCACAATGAGATGTCACTTTCAGTTACCTAGCATTCCATAAACGATAGACAGAACGACGAATTCCTCGCAACGGTCGAAGTCATTGTGGGATGCATTAATGATGTCGCCCGAGTCCTTGTCTATTTTGAGAATAAGAATGTCACCCTTCCACATGTGGACGAGGTCGTCCTCTTTCATTAGAGCTTCTACCCGCTTATTAAAAGCAATAGGATGTATTCCTTGACGTGCTGCATAGATCACGTATTTGCAACGACCTTCGTTTGCAACGTGGGATTCGATAGTGTTTTTTTGGTGGTGTAAAGTGGGTGTAATAACCCAGGGTGCAACGAAAGGATGGCCGTCTTCGACGAGGACATCAACTAGTTTGGTTCGGCTGCAATCGCCGGCGAAATAGACAGCTTTGATCAAAGGATCTGCGGGCTGTTTATGACGGAAGTAAATCATGAAGATAAGTGAAAACTTGACTGTAGAAGCTTACCCCTTTAATAACTCGCTGGTAACTTTGGATGTCATGGATATCCGAAGCAGAAGTGTGTCTGTCGACACTGGTGTTGTAGGAGACCATATTGGTGGTGGTGGTTGTTTTGAAGAGGGGTTTGCTCAATAGTTCCTATTGTGCACCTGAGTCACGTCCGCGAGAAGCATCGTATCATGGCTCGTGCACTCGTTGTGATTGGAAACCCCGTTAGTAATCATGAGCCCCTCAAGGTGAATAAAAGTGACAATGAGTCCTATTTGTTGTACATCCATCCGGAAAATGCATCTTCCGCACCATTCCGTTATTAACGACTTCATTTTGAATCGGTTACCTTTCTGTGACTTGCTTTCTGTGGCGCTCACGTCGAAACGACACTATGCGGATGTCAATTCACACATCATCCATCGCATTCGCTGTCAACTGGCAGGATTTTTTCCAGATGCAGAAGGATTCCTATCCGCCATGTCGAAGACGGGAGCTGTTGTTGCCAACACGGCTGCACTTCAGTTGACACTTCCCCAATCCGAAGATTGGTGTGTCGAAAATCTCAATCTGTACGTGCCTTGCTGGGGAGAAGAGGAGTTAAAGGATGTGATTTTGCACTGCGGATTAGTGATGATACGTAATGTGGACCCAGTCTGTGACGGCGCACGGGATGTACAACATTTCATCTGTCCAGATCATATCCATCACGTCTGGGTGATCGTTTCCGCATCAAAGTCAACATTGCTGCCGATTCTATATTCACACTCCACACTTCTGATGAATTACTATTCATCAGACACCTTCTTTTTTCCGTATCCGACACTTACTTTTTCACGGCGGGGAATCGTCAATCCACTATGCTTTGGGGAGCGTAGACGTTATCACCCTTCCGGAAACCAGATTCACATTCATCAACAAAGTGGCTTTGTTTTGCAAACCGCGGCAACGTCCAGATCATGGGACGTTTTGCGTACGGAGAGAACGCACACGTGCTACGAAGATAGCTGGTGTGCGATGAGGATTCGCGAGTCAGCGGATGGAGGATGGATAAAGGTGACATTTGGAGAGGACGGAGAAAAAGAACCTAAAGTGCGTTGGCGGCTGGGGGGGAAGGGTTGTTCGCTGTCTCAATATGGGTATGAACGACCGTTCGTGAAGTTGGTGTAATTGTGAGCAGGTATCATTGGATATGATAGTTGGAGTAATGCGTTATGTTGTGGCATAGTATGATGCAGAGCAGTGTGTTTTTGTTTGGGAGCTGTCGTTGTATTTAGTCGAAGTTTGTGAGTGGGTAGATAGGAGATCGCACAATGCAGAGTCGTATATCGTTGCGACGGTTACGAGGGTTTCATAGGCTGTATGAGGATCAAGTTAATCTTCACTATCATTATTATAGGGGAGCGGGTGGGGCATGAGCGTATGTGGCAAGCTCAGGTAGAAGGTCGGATACCTTAGATGGTAGAGGCGCCACGGTTGTGGGAGAGATCTCGTGGACGAAACTTGACCCAGCTTCGGGAAGCCAACGCGGGCATGCGGAGCTCGATGCGATTGCGCAACAATGTGGGTACGCCGTCAAGACGGAAGGGCACGCATTCATGTTGTCGTTCCCGACGCCGCTAGCCGCGTGGTGGTGCTCGTTGGCGGTGCATATCCACTGGTAGCCCATGCAGGAGCCGTGTTCGCGGGTGCCCATCAAACGAACGATCCGTGCACCGCAATTTTTATTCGAGTGATTGAATGTGAATCACAGGAACGCTTTGAAAGGTGCGCGGGAGTAGGTCTGTACTGCCATGGAGAGCGGCCAGGAAGCTGGTGTGCCAGCGGAGTGGACGAGTGGGCCGGGAACGGGCGCGATGAAAGTAGGGTTAAAGAGATATTTGCGTGGACGTTCGTGCCGACAACTTCCGATCCAGCGGGGTAGAGCCGTATCGAGAAATGACTCGTCAAGGGTTTGCTCATAATAGACGGGGGCGGGAATGGAGACGGATCGCGTCGCCCTTGCATACGAATGACACAAGACGAATGACAGATCCTGCAGACTAAAGCCAAGCAAATTCAGCTCGTCTCGCCTGTCTCGTCGGTCGACGAACACACCTGTCGATGTTGTTTTGGAAGTTCTCGTCCAAGATGACGATGTAACGAGAAGGTTGGCTCGCTGGAAAGTAGTTAACGGATATGATGATATCATTGCATTGCAGGAAAAAGTCTCTCACTTCGTAGCAAACCACCATGGGAGAAAAGGTAGTAGCCCTTTGCGATCGGGTTTTCAACACCTTGATGAGCAACGAGGCCTGCTGGGCAGTTCCGTCTCGGTTGGTCTCTCGAGGATGGTGACGATATCGAGGCCTGCCGATCGGAGAGGTAGCGGGCGGCGCTGTTCAAAGACTTCGAGGGCTTGTCTCAGCTGCGGTATGTTTCGAAGCCGGCCGTATGCGACCTTGATCAACGATGTTGATCCATGCGGCTTGGAGGCAGCGTGTGCCTTTTTTTCTTTGAAGAGGTCAATGTCTCGTTCTGCATCTGGAGGATGGTGGCCCTATCGAGGCTTGCCGATTGGAGAGGTAGCCGGCGGCGCTTTTGAAAGACATTGATCAATCCGGTGGGTGAAGCTCGAGGGTTTGTTTTTCGAGGATGATGGCTTCGTTGAGCTCCGTTGTGTTTCGAAGCCGGCCGTATGGTTTGAAGAGATAGAGTGCGGCAATGATCAACGATTTTGAACCATGCGGTTGCCGTGGCGGGCGAAGGTGGAGGGATAGGTGCGCCTGCTGCGTCCTCCGAACGAGTGAGTGGTGGTGGTGGTGGAAGTGGCCGCGGTGGTGGTGTTTGCGGTCGATCCCAATGAAATTACCGCAGTCAAGTATTGAACCGTGACGTCTGCTGCCCGGGCTATACCTCTCTCGCCCGGGCTGTCGGTGCGAATGCGCATCCATTGCGGTACGTGTGTGCGAGCCTGATCCGATAAGGAAACTTGGGCCCGATGGTTATCCGCGTAGCGCGCATGTCGGCGGAGGGGGGGGGGGGAGTTCACAGGAACCGCGCATGTCGAACTGCTGAGAGGGTACGGAAAAGCCAGGGCACTCAGGAAATGGACGATGACTGGTCTTCGCTGGTCTCCCAGCGACTGCGTACTGACACGGCACAGCCAGTGCAGCAGGGGCAGGCCATCGGTTTTTCGATCGCTAGCTGCAGTGTGAGGTTCGCGCGTTCACGAGCGCCCACCACATTCGAAACTCCGTCCGGAACGGTCCGAAACCCCTGCATCTCATAAGTGTTGTGACCACGTAGTGCAAAGAGCGGCGAAAGGAATGCTTGCCGTTGAGTAATCGTTATCTTTGCGTATTGACGACTGTGACAGGTTCTGGGCAACAACTTCGGCAACAAGCATTGCGAGTGCTGGCGCACGACGCATTGAGGGTATTCGTGAGTGACACCGTGGTCCTGCAGACCTGTTCCCTATGGACGCCGATGGTGTACGATTCGGAGAGAATACACCCATGGCATTACACGTTCACGTTCGTGAACCACCATTCTGGTAACGACGGGAAGTCATTGTTGAAGTACATCTTCGTTCGACTTATAAAGAGGTAAAGCTTGAGTACCTGCACTCGTCCCTCGCTTCATGTCATTGTAGTCGAATCGAACTTGAACCTTGACATTTATCGTGGGACGGCGCCGATTCTGGGCGAGGTATGGATCGAGACCCAAGACGTGGAAAAAGTCGAATACAACAAATGGTACAATGTGTGGAAGGTAAAGTACAGCTTTAATAATACAATGTGACGAAGGCGTACATTCTGATGAGAAAGAGAAATCGGCGTATGGTACAAGATGTCGAAGGTAAAGTACAAATTTAGTAATACAATGTGATGAACGCATAGATTTCGATCAGATCACTACGGGAAGCACTCGCACACCTTTAATTCCCGTCTTTACGTGTTCGCTTTCCTACGGTCATTATGTTCTGCATTGCATCGGTGACCAACGAATGCTGACCGGTAGAAGACCCGGAAGGTGCGTTCCCAGATAGGCGGACTTGGTACCGAGGCTCCTTTTTAAGCAGAGATTTATCGAGCACGCGGAAAGAGTGCCCAATAATTTGGTAAACCTATTAAAAGGTAAGTATATTGGTCGTCGTTAATTGAGAGAATTAGACTACTCTTCGCGCGTCCCATACGAACGTATGGAGAGTTGCATTCACGAGTACGAATGTGCCCGGTCGTAAGAGGTCATACCAGTCTGCCGGATGAACGAGCGAATTCTCTTGGTTGCGAATGTCGAGCTGCTTCAGATAAGAATTTTCATGATGAAACAGAGGTCCTCCGTAGTCAGGGAGGATGGTAGGGTCGTACGTCGACGTCAACGTGCCTATGATGGTGTCGCGTGAAAATACAGTTAATTATGAGGTAACGATGACGAACAATGTTCGCTCGTTTCATCGTGGGCGGTCGCCAGATCCGCCACCTCTTTCTGAGTTTCTTCACTATCGGTCAGTTTGATTTTTTTGTTTTTGCCAGTGGTAGGAGCGGCTGTAGTGGTGTTCTTGAACTGAGAGAGGTACCGTTAAGTAGTTCATCATATCGATGAAAAAAAATATTATTTGCGTACGTCGTACATCTGCTCAGTGTGGATAACGATGACGTCCTGTGAACCATCATCTTCACCCAGCATGGTGCTGGTCCATTGTTTGATGTCTGGATACTGCCCTCGTCATGGTCGAGTTCAAAATATTGAACTTACAAGAAAAGAAGGAGATCGACCTTGTTTGATTTCCCCAACGCTTCTAAGTCCTCGTTGACAATCTCCTTCAGGGTAACCACCTGATTGTGAAAGATGGCCTTCATCCTGCGCGTCGCAGAAGTACCGTGAGAGATAGCAAAGCAGGATTTGACTTTCGTCTTGTCCTGTATGAATTTAGGCTTTCCAAGAATAACTCAATTGGCGGTTTGTCAATGCGATCGATAGAAACGTACTTCATTGGCAGATCCGACAAAGTGAGTTCCTTTCGCTGAGAATTTCGTCCCGAGTCTGTCGGGGAGGATTTCCCCGATGATGATCGTGTGGTATTCTCCGTTTCCAGCAATCGCTCTGTACATCACGTTGTTCATGTACCCTGCATACAGCGGTGAGTGAGAACAGTAAACGGCAAAGATGTTTACCATCGGGTGCCCGTTTGAAATGAACGTTAACAGTGGCTTCCGAGAGTACCGTGTCTCCACGAAGTTTTGCCATCTTATCCGCAATATCCTTGTAAGTGCCATCTTTTGCACGATTGTCGAAATGTCGTTGTTCGAGTCGCCCGTCTTTTGCTTGTTGTGAAACGGCGTCGAGTTCCACATTGTCGTGTGGTTCTGGACCCGGCGTATTCTTTTCTTCTGGCAAAACGGCGTCCACGAATTCCTTCTGGGAGGAAGCGGAAGAGCACGATATGTCGTCAACGTCCGACATGAATATGTTTTCCTGCGTATGCGGACCGGGCGGATTCGGGCTGTAGTCACTCATGGTGGTAGAGGGGCTGCTGAATAAAACTTGATGGGTAGGGCCGTTATATATGTGGCGAGGATAGGGGAATGTAAACTATTTGGTAAGCAGGAAGGCATGAAGCTGGATAGAAAAAGGTAAATGAGCGAACAACATGAGAAAATAAATTAAAAATTGGGGGCACAGATCGATACAATGCCCGCTTTTACCTCGCCGTGTTAGACGCGTAATCGTCATCTATTGGGAAGCGGTGGGTGGAGAGGGAGAGGGAGGATGTGTCTGCACGTCATGTACGTCGTCGTCGCGTGCTCGGCGTCCCTTGGGACACCGCCAAGCCCATTTTCGCGATTCGTATTGTCGTTCCAGTGTCACACCATCGACGCGTCGTCATTATTATGGAGTGGGGGAATACATCGCCAGTAGGCCCGCTGGAATGAGTGAGTAACTGAGGGACTTATTTTACACTTACGAAAAGCAGACCGACATGTGTCCAGTGCGATCGTGGAAACGGGGAAGCATAGATAGTTGAAATGCTGTTGAATGCCGATGTCCGTTCTGGAATTGTATACGATCGCGCGTCATATGGAAAAGCATCGAGTGGAAGTATCGTACAAGAAATTGATGTGAGTAAAGTACAAATTTAGTAATACAATATGAGGAACGCTTAGATTTTAACGAGATCACTTCCGGGTCTATCCTATCTTCACCCACCCTCTTTTCCGACAGTTATCATATTTTGCATCGCCTTGGCGACCAAGGAATGCTGTTCGGTAGCGGCCGTTTCGCGGACTTGCACTGGCAAGCGAGGCTCTTTCTTGAGCAGCGATTTGTCGAGTACACGGAAAGAATGTCCTACGATCTGGTAAACCTAAATGAAGGGTGAGCGGATCGGTTGTAGTTTAACACGAAAATTAGATTACTCTGCGAATGTCCGATACAAATGTATGCAGAGTCGCGGACACCATAATGAACGTGCCCGGTCGCAAGACTTCATACCACTGCGTTGGATGAACAATTGAATTGTCTTGGTTGCGAATATCGAGCTGGTTGAGACGAGAATGTTCATGACAGAACAATGGACCTCCGTAGTCAGGAAGAATAGTAGGGTCGTACGTCGAAGATAATGTGACTAAGTGCCCCGTGAAGGCATTAGTACGTGAGAATACAGACAATTATGAAGTAGTAAGAGCGACCTACGTTCATCACTGTTTTCGTCGTTGTCAACCTCAGGAATTTGCTGAGTCTCCTCATTGTCGCTTAGCGCGACCCTTTTTTTAGGGGGGGCAGGAGCAGCTGCAGCAGTGTTTGTGAACTGGAAAACATACCGTAAGTATCGCGTCAGTGAGGAAATGTTAGCGTACACTGTACATCGGGTCGGTGTGGATGATGATGACATCTTGTGAACGGTTATGTTTAACCGCCATGGTGTTCGTCCACCTTTTGATGTCTGGAGACTAGAATACTCGAGTTCAAAATACGCCAATTACAATAACTTGAAGACAATTACCTTGTCTGATTTCCCGATCGCAATTACATCCTGATTGATAACGTCGTTCAACGTAACGACTTGATTGTGAAAAATAGCGTTGATTCTGCGCGTCGAAGATGTTCCTTGGAAGAGAGCGATGCAGGATTTAACCTTAGTTTTGTCGTGAATGATGTTAGGCTTTGCAATATAGAAAGTTATCGGACGGCATGTAGTAAGTAGAATGAAATACACATACATCATTAGGGTATCCGACATAGTGAGTACCTTTCGCGGACAATTTCGTCCCAAGCCTTTCGGGCAGAACTTCACCGATGATGATGGTATGGAATTCTGCGTTTGTAGCAATCGCTCTGTACATAATGTTGTTCATGTACCCTGCAAGCGATATTAACTCGAAGCCATACGAACAAACGATGCTAATTTAGATAAATACCTGCGGGTGCCCGTTTGAAATGGACATCAATAGCGGCCTGGCTGAGTACAGTATTTCCTTCAAGGAGACCAATGTTATCCGCTGTGTTTTTGTACATGCCGGATTTTGTACGATTGTCGAAATGCTGTTGTTCGAGTCGTGCATCCTCTTCTTCTTGTAAAAGGGTGTCGATGGATACTTCCTGGGAGGAAGTGGAAGAGCACGATATGAATAAATTCTTTTCCGGCTGCGGACCGGGTGGATTTGGCTTGTAGTCGCTCATAGTGGAAGAGGGGATGGAGGTGGACAAGACTGGGTGTGGCGTTGTTATGCCCAGATAGGGGGAAAGTGTCACGGTCTTTGGTAAGCGGGAAGGAAAACGAAGCTGTACAGACCCGGAAGCGGCAAAGAAAGAGAGTAAAGACAAGAGAAGACGAGATATTACAATTAGAAAAGAAAGAAAAGAAAGAGTACTGGTTATCAGTGTACGCATACTTCGTCTGCAACTATTAACAGATTGCTCGTAACGATATGACAAAGTTGCTTACGCAGCTATGATGAAGTTTGGGATAGTCATATGATCCCGAGTTGTTGACAATTATGAAAGTGAATCAACGTTGGAGCGTGTATAGGAAGATATGTCTTGCACGACCGTCGAAATGGGATAATGCAGAAAGTTGGAAGTCTTGGATCTGCACGTCGATGAAAGGTTCTCCATCGTTAACACGCCCATCGTAGTTCCAGATTTTCCCTTCAGCTAGTATGCGGGCGGAAAAGTGAAATGCACCCGAAAATATAACGGACATCAAGCGATAGTGTGCGTCGCCATATAGGTGAGGTAACGTTATGTAATCTGAAGGAGATACAGAGAATCCATTGAGGGACTCAAAGTACAATATCGGTGGAGGGGATGCGAGTCGAAGTTGAGTAGATATTGTTCCTTGACAACCGGTAACGGAGTGTGATGAGATAGTGCGGTAATCAAGTTGTGAAGATCTCCAGAGATCAATCCAACTTTGAAAATCGAGACTGGGATCGCCGCCACTGGAAGAGATGGATGCCGAGGGATGTAAAGGGGAGCATAGAGATGGAAGGGTGTCGGTAGAATTGGATAACACCTCCGCAGTGCAACTTGCATTTGAGCAAGTGCTAATGGTCAGAAGTGCACGGCTCTCCGGAGGGAGAAGATACTCGAGTATCGAGGAACAAGCGACCCCTGTGCGGCCTGTGCGACGAAAGGTTTGAGGGTTAAACAGACTGAGGTGATCCCTAAATCTGTCCCTGTATTCGTCAAATGATTCAGAACTGAGTAGCTTAGTATCGTCTCCAATTAACTCATCGAACGTATCGCTGAGTTGGATGAGAAAGCAACTTATGACCCGCCAGCTTTGTTGTTTGTCTGGATCTGATTGACGATATGCGTAAAACAAACACATGAATATGCTATCATACGCACACGACCAATTTGGTTCCGACCACCGACATCCTTTATTTAGTGAACGGGCAGTTACACCGGCGCTATCCGATTCTTTGTCGTGAGTAACATCGTCACATGAAAACTCAAGGGATGTTTGTTTACATGGTCGTAACGATTTCCGACGTCGGTTACGCTCTGTATTTGCTGTGTCTAAACTTGCATGAGTTTGAAACAGTGCAGAAGACTTTTTCCCCATTTGAGGTTTCCGATCACCGTCCGAATCAAGGACAATTTTTTTACGCTTTGTGTTCGAACTCCCGATAGTAACTGTATCAGGTTTTAGATCATGTGCGGGTCGCTTCATTGGCACTACAGGGTGACTTGAATCAAAGTCAAAGTTGAGCACAATCGGTCTCTGAGGCGTTTTTTCACTCTCTGGATCAGGGACAGCAATTAATTCACCTGGTATGATGTGATGTTTAACGTAGGTGTTATGCTCAATTGCATCCAAACGGCGGGTTTCCGCCATGAGATCAGAAGAAACAGGTCTATTGAGGTCTGAAATTTTTACTTTTCGCATCAGACACAACCCTTCTCTTGAACGAGCACGTGATGAGGCAACATACGCTGCGAATCCGCCTTCTGCAAGGTCAACCAATACCTTCGGAAGTGTTTTTCCTTGAGCGGAGTGTCCTGTTACAGCAAATGCAGGCTGAATTGGTAGTTGTCTGCGAGTAATCCGAATCATATGATCATTAGTACGTATGCTATCTGATGCATATGTGAATGTATATGAAACAGGAACGATTGGGAAACATTTCGAAGGTAAGCCCGTCAATTGCACTTTCGAATCTGGGAATTCAACGAATACACAAGTCGCGTACGAAAAACCGAGTGGACACACCGCAGAGATTATTTTCTGTACAATTCCCTGTGAACCATTTGTAATGCCAAGTTCGGTGGAAATATTGCGTGCACGCAAGATCACTGGCATACCTTCATAGAGTGAGATCTCACCAGGAAGAGCACGATTGTCTTTCATAGCAGAGGTGTCGCAGTTCAATATATGCTGTCGTGAGTCAGAAACCTGGAGTTGATAACCTTCACATTTATCAAAAGCGAAACAGGTGACAATGTTTTCTGCATTCGATGCGAAACTCTTTCGTTCATTCAACGCTTCACGAACATAATTTGTAGCGACAATGGCAGCGGAATTGAAATGTTCCTCAATACTCATGTCTACACCACACTCATTATCTGCACATCTAATCACGCGAGAATTAAATAGATCAACGTCATCGTGAGTGCATCGACGGATACGCAATCGTTGGACAGCATCACCATACTCTCTGTCACACTTCATACGATGTTGTTCGTCGAAATTTACTACAGTATGAAGCGTCTTCCATGCCAAACGCCCCAGTCTCCGTTTTATTTCACTCTCAGTCTGTCCTGCATAAGGAAGGATGGGTGAATACAAAGCAGTACCTGCAACTGGAGGAAACTGGAAAAAGTCACCAGCGAAAATTACTGAGACGCCTCCGAACCAATCATTTTTTCTTTCTTTGGCAAACCGTAACGCATGATCAATATCTGCAAGCAGTTGAGATGATAACAAAGATGCTTCGTCTATGAAGACGTATTGAACGTGTTTCCATTCGTCCCGAACTTGAGTACGATTCTGCACACTTATGTTTAACGAATAGTTTTGCGTGCTATCTCCAGGCATCCGGTTGCCTTTTCCTTGATTTTTCGGTTGTACTTGAATTCCTAAACCTTTGTGAATTGTAGATCCATCTATGAGTGACGCGGCAGATCCTGTTGGTGCTAAAAATCTGATCATATATCCGCAATCATACAGAGACATTAGTGTCTTAACAGTACGCACCACATGTGTTTTACCAGTTCCGCCTGGACCTGTCATAAGCATCATCAAAGGATTCGGTGTCGCAGACGATTTGGTGACTATATTTTCAATAAAGTGGTGCGCGATAATACGGTATGCGTTCCACTGTTTTCCGTTGAGATTTGCTGTCTGCCCTATTTGTTCTGCTACTTGTTCTGGGGTTTGTTTGACATGGTCGATCATAGTATTAGTGGACAACCCATTCGTTTCAACCGACATTTCGGTATTAGTACAGTCTTCATGGATTTCAGCACGTGCAGTTTCGACTGTTTCCTTTACGATCTCTATTGGACCTTCGGACTGACAGTCCGGATGTGCCAAATTTCGACGAGTGGCGACGATAATTTTTTCTTTTGCCTTTATTTCTTTGTTCCATGCCTTCATCATCTTATCGGATACAATGGATGGAATGTCAAGTTTCCATTTTGAAGAGGATCCACGTACGACAGTTTGTTTTTGAAGCCAACCTGATTGCTCAAGATGTCGTAGTGTTTGAGTTAGATGAAAGGTTGTCGTTACTCGCGCATTTGAAGGATCCAACACAATGTCATTTTCGTCATCGAACACGAAAGTCTTCCTGTGAGATAAACTCTCTTTATCCATTCGTTGTGATTGTTTTCGAATGCGTTCAGCATCACGCTCGTCTTGACATTCGTATATAGCTTCCCAGTTCGCCATAATCCGCTTACTCTCGTCAGAAAATTGGAATTCATCATAGACGAGTTCAATATCATCCCCAGGTGACAGAAGAGGACGATCGAACGAAAACGGTTTGAAATGTGAAAGATTGAAGAGCGCCCAAATGTTCTTACTACTAGACCTAGGAATCGACATACCAACAACACGAGGAACCAGCTCGAATTTTCCGTCACCTCTTTCTATATTCCAGCATTCAACAAGTCCGTGCGTTGCGTGAAGGGGATGTCCAAGTTTGAGATGATATCGGTGAAAAACACCGAGACGTGTTTCACAAGTATGTTGTGACCTTTTCTGAACATTTTTAGATTCCAGGCGAAACCTTCGACAAAATTCATAAAAACACAAGTCAGACAATGCGTCGTCACGATACAGATAATGAGTCACTTGAGTCGATTCCACAAGTTTTCCTTGCCTATCAGTTTGGATTATAACTCGTGAATGTTCAACCTCCTGAGTCTCTTCAGCTTCAGAAAGTGACTCGTCGTTTCCTCCATTCGGTAAGTTCATATCTGAATTATGTTCCATGATCTGTTCCCGTACGTAAGAAAGCAACAGGGAGCTCATCATAGATACGGTCTTATGCGACGAAATACTATCGTCAAAACCTTGCAGGTACCGAACAGCCTGTTGAGCATGAATCTGTTGTTGTCTGTTTAGCTGGGTGAGGCATTTGTGAAGTAACATTTTTGCTTTCCCAGTTTCCGTCATGGTAGTAGAGCTATCAGGTGGCATTCGAGCAACTGCGCGAGACATCAGAGTAAGCATCTCGTACGTTTTCAAACCCATTTTAGTAATGTAATCGGATATGTAAAACATCGCAGCTTTTGCACTTTTTCCAGACAATATGCATTTAAGATCGTGGTTGTGTCTGCAAAACACAAGCAGGTAAGGATTGAAATTATTGACTGTTGCATCTCGACACATCAAGAAAATAGAGTTTGACTCAACATCAAAGTAACTAGCCTCAACAAGTTCGTGAGGGAACAGAAACCGACAAGTATTCTCATGGCCGTATTTGTGGCAAACGGCTCTGCATTTGTGACGTTGAAGAACTTCTCCGCACTTTTTCACTTCTGTTACAAATACATTTTCCCATTCCATCGTTGACTTCAATATATCGACACTGCTGGTGCCGTGCATGACAACCGGCGGTTTAGGAGGACGTTCAACTCGAGGTTCAAACTTTGGATCGATAGTAACATCTACGTCAGGCAAATGATGACGTATAATATCGTCAAAGAATGCGAAAAAACGCTTTCCATAACTTTCGTCTTGCAGTCGTTCATGCAATTGTGCAGGGTTGATTCCACCTTTCAACCAAATCAGAAAGTGACCATGCAGGCATCCTCGTTCAGTGTATTCCGTAGTTGCGTAAAAAGCGCGCAAGTGGCCGAAGATCCCCCCATGGTCACGAGAAGTGTTTTTGTCGAAATCCCACCCTAAAAGATGTTCGAAACAAACACGCACAGAAAACTGAAAGAAATCTGCTGCCGCCACAGGATCGCGTGCCAAACGAATTGCGCGTTCTCGTGAATCAATCGTCAGAGGAAACCTGCTAGATAAATCGACTGATCGATCACCAAACATTACTTGAAAAATCGGGCTGTGAGCAGGCGATGGATTAAAAGTGAAGAAAAGTTGGGGCAAACCAAAGTATCCAAAAAAATTACGAATCTCATTACGAACAAAAATCTTGGAACTCTCTGAACCAGGAATCCTAGCATAGATAACCTTGATATGATTAAGCAGCAACATAGCGTTTTTCTCCGAATCCGTCAAATCGGACATCTTACACTCCCGTTCGAGGCGCGTGGCTAAAGAATCTAAAGTCGAAGAAGATACGCGTACAAGTTGTTGAGCAATGTCTGCAAAATGAGATCTTGAACACGTAAAGTTCGTGTGCAAATGAGCCTCTCGCCGTTGAACGATGTTTAGTACAACAAAGATAAAAAATGTATGATATCTGAAACGTCTGTCAGCAAGTTGCAAACAATAACGTGCTTGCACACGAAAAGAAACAAATACACGCCTATTACGATCCTCAAAACCACCGATGCCATATGGATAAAGTGTGGGAAACATACCAGGGATAAGCAATGGATTGTTGTACTCATTGATCGGGTTACTTCCACGATGGACCACTAAATCTGGAAGGACACTGTCTTGCGACACATTCGCCGTGAAATCACGCACTTTGAATAGATTCCGTAACGCAGCAGCTGTAAATGTTCGACCACTTGTGGTATCACATTCAGGATCAGAGACACCCATATTTTCGATCATAACCTGCATGTCTTCAGACTGTAAGCTCAAATTCATGTCGGGCGAGGACGTGTTGAACAGTAATGAAGCTGGATGACTTTCAAAACCTGCAGTTTCTTCTTCGAACGCGACGGCAACATTCGTTTCCGAATCATGAATTATTCGGTTGGACAGTCCGGGAACAACATCATCCTCCGGATACAGAGACATAAGACTATAATCCATCGGAATTTCTTTGTATAGATTATTATGTTTTCTTAACCACAATAAGAATGACCAGACCTTCTGCCTACGAACACGAAACAAAGGACCAAACGCCTTTGGATCAACCTTATTGGGACCGACGAAAACCACGCTAATAAAACCGTTCAGATCTTCAGGAGTGCGCGGCAAAACTGTCGCTGTCGAAATTACATTCATTTCATGCGCACAACAGTTTCCATGAAAAACTGTAGGATTACCAGGGTCAGCCGAGTGAAATAAACGGCTAACATGCGCAGTGGTACAATAGATGGCACATATTTTCTCTTCTACCCAAGTTAAATCTGCAAACTCCTGCGGAATTTCTCCTCGGTACAAGCCATTTGCGAGTGCTAACTGAGGCATTTTACTTTTGACGATAGAAACTCGGCAGTTATCGCAAACGTTCACAACTGCATCGATTTCATTGTCCTCCACGACGCCCTTCCGATCGATAACAAGTCCGTTCAATTGAGGACACCGAAAAGAAAAGCTTTCTTGATGTTTATCTAGCAACTCTTTAGGAGCCTGCAATACTTCCACAGATAAATTCTCGTCTCCGCCGATAGTTAACGGCTGAGCGTCTGTTTGATATCGCCCACACACAGCACACACATTAGGCTCCGTCCATTGAGAATGCTCGTAGTATCCTTGAACACATCCCGCAATAACTTCCTTTGAGACTACTGAAGGCCAATTTTGTTCGACCTTCGCATCGGCTTCCACTGGCACACGTTCTTTAGCAGACATAAGTTTATGATCACGTCTTCGCTGCGAAGCCGACTTTTTCAATCTCGACAAAGCAAGCAACACATCCGCTCCATACTCGTGCTCCAAAATGTTAAGTATACATTCACAAGGAGAGACATCTTTTGCGGATTCATACGAAACATAACACAACAGTATTTCGCACAACAACCCGTAACCAATACTTCCCAGAAAGCATGCTCGGGAAAGTAAATGTTGGACTAGAACGGTACAGTTCTTCGTATGCGAAACCGCAATCAAAGCCGCAGACGCATGACGCCATGAATGATCTCGAATACAATCGGCAACACGTTCAAACGACAAATCTTTTAGACGACGAACGAGATCGGTAGATGACACTGTCAACCATGCTAACTCTTCATAATGGATTGATCCTACATACGACCCTTCGACATGACGGATAGCTCTCAACGCTGCAGCAACAGTCTCACCGAACACTTCATTGAGACGTTGCGACACTACTGAAGCAATCTCACTTTCACTTCCAAACGAGTTGACACCCTGCGGACAAGTAAAGGTTTCAATAAGTAAAACTGACAACCTTCGAAGCAGAACAGCTACATAAAACGATTTGGTTTGTCGTGGCGGACAATGATCTCCTGAAAGAGATATGGAGCAGCGCAGTACATCATTCGTCATGGAAAACAACGCTTCTGCATGAATTTTCTCACTATTGAACATCCACAAAGGAAGTACATTAGCCGTTCGGTATAAGGTCTCTTTAAACAAAATGTTCTCAGCGACTCGTACCGACATCGAATGTACGAGTAAGCAATGGTTATAGTTTGCATCCTCGAAATATTGGATAGAACGAGAAATCTCACTACCGCCTTGAGATATACGGATCATGACTCCGTCGAACAAAACGACGCCTACAAACGAAAAATTACATTTCGGACAGACGCGCCAGTGTGCGGATAGACACTTGTTCAACCAACCACAAAAATCCAACGGATTTTGGAAACAGTGACCGTTTAGCTCCGGATAATACAACGGATCATAGAAAGCAGGATAATCATTCATTTCGTGTGAAACATCAAACGGAGGACATTCAGTCTCATCAAGCACACGCGCACGGCGACATGCTCGCTTGGTGATAAACCTGAATGTATATACATCACATAAATCACTTTAATAACAATTTTTGCATAACTCACATTCAACGACTGCCTGGACAACACAGAGGTAGAGGTTTGTGAAGAGGAGCTAGTTAACACAACCGCTGAGTCACTACATGAGTCATCTGAGCCGCTTCCGCATTCGTCACATTACTAATATAATACGCACAAATAATGGCGCGTACTGCAGTTCGTACGCATAAAAACACGCAGCGAGTGCTATTTTCTTACAATGTATTCCAGGGTCGACTGTCATACACCATTCGTGTCTCTGTCCAAAAAAACTGACCAAAAACTGACTGAAAAACAGAAGAAAAACCGGCTGGAATGACTGAGGAGCTGTCACGTGAGGACTATGCCTGATACCGTTTGGGTGGTGCCTGATTTTTGAACACGACAAAACCCTCCCACACTAAAGTGTGAGTCGGGGATGTAAAAAAGTGTTCCAAGCTCCTATTGGCATCGACCAAGAGATACTTATATAATACTTGTCCACGCTAACTAGATCTTGGTTGCTCTCCGTTGCCACTGTATGCGCCTCGTATATATG
>JBBPOJ010000754.1:0-20914 GCA_038091395.1 Leccinum rimulosum
CAACGGCTGTGAGTGAGACCGCGGGTGTGAGATCGGACGACGGATTGGGTCGATAAAGTATACCTCAATACCAATCCGGTAAAGGTTCGCGAGAGACCAAAGCAAATCATGGATATGGATAGACCAAATACGCCTAACAGAAGTACGGGCTTACGACCAATACGGTCGGATGCTTGGCTCCATTGCAAGACAGTTAAAGCTTGGGTGACAAAGAAGAGGGACTCCTATCATCGGGCACTGTCAGTGAGCAAACAGAGCATGAAGATCGCTGGTATCTTTACGTACGATCATTCCTGCGTAATATCCTGACGAGCAGGGCATTAGGGGTGGACGTACGTTGAAGGGGACAGATCCCACTCACCGACTTTTGCTTCGTCGCCGCCAGTAATGTCGATCTCGCGAACGAGCTAGACCAAGGAGAGTGAACATGGGATGCAAGGGGAACAACGGTGGCTCACTTGGTTAATGAATGGATATATGCACTGCGACGCAATGGGTTCGATCAAGACTGAGAGCAAAAGAATATAGATCTGGAGTCTCGGTAAAGGTGTGGGTCTCCTGGGTTCGTCACCATTGCTGACAGCGGCGAGCAAGGGAGTGTGCTCGTCGTTGGTGGGGTGAGTGGGCGGGATGGACATCCCAATACAAAACGAAGAAAGAGGAGGAAACCAAGGGGTTGACCGCGCACTGCGCCGACGCCTGTAAATTTATAGGGCAAAGCTGATGATGAACCGCGAAAAAAAAGAACGCGGATCGGTAGCACAATCGGCGACGCCCTGTTGAACCGAATACGCAAACGGCGAGAATGACATATAAACAAACTATTTGGAGGGTCGACTCCGGCCCGGGTGTCATGCATGTCATGCATGCCATTCACGATTATTGAATTCCACTGGCAAAGCACAACATTCAGATGAACGGATCAACATTGTTTGTGTACCAGTTCTGTCGTCGATTGTGGTCACTGATGACGCAAAACGGGGAAAGATGGACGCGTTCACCCGGAATCATTCCATCCCTTTCGCTGCCAACCACTGTGGGTACCCGTATAATGATCCCACCCACAATGAGCCGAATTTTTTTTGATGTACAAGTGGACTTTGAAGTCACATCTCCGATTGAAATATCCAGATTTGGTAGGTGCTGTGGTTCGTTGTAAATTTGAGATCATGAAGTATTGACATCTCAAAAACTATCTGCTTGACATTGTTGGGAGTTTGGCGACAGTTTCAGGGCATGGTCGTAGGCCTTGAGCTCGACGACAAACTGCGTGCCGAGACTCCGAGAGAGGTCCCCATATTTACACTCCGAATAACTCTAATTTCGGACTCAGTCCGACTTACAACCTCAGGTCCTATGTAAGATGCCCTATTTCAAGGTACTGTAACGGTGCTAGAGATCGCACTGCGACGTATCCCTCGTCGGAGTGGCACCATACACGGGCCTTGTCGAAGCTGACCGACTTACATTGAGGTCTTTGCCTGGCTATTTTACTCAGGCATACATCCACGTCGCACTCTTGCCATCACTGCAAGCTATCACCTTGGTACAAACGCGGCACCTGGATCTTCAGTGAGCAGTTCAGTGTACTAGCTGTAGCATTCTGTCACTACCAACAGCGAGCCTTGACGCTAAGAAGTTATCCAAGGTGATGACTTACCAAAATCCTGAGACTAGCTAAAGGATTGTCCATTGATAGGTAATGACTTCGAACTATCGAGATGCCCGGGCCGGTGCTGCGTATTAAATAAAAATGGTTCAAAAAAGTTCAGGAATGCCGACCAATGTCGTACCCAGGAAAGAAGCATATGTATAGACTCGTCCGATCTCAGATCAGCATAACCTGACAGACCGAATGTAGGATGGATTTCAGGGGATGTCACCACATAACGAGTTGGACATAACGTGTCAATGTCTTAGCAGCGCACTGATTGGCAAAGCGGTTACTTGGCTCTCGAGCTTGGCCGAGTTCGTTAGTGTACCAGCTAAATGTATACTGATTGAGTTTGTCAGGTCGTGGAAACTGTTGGAACTCGAAGTTGGCCTGCTAGTGAGAGCACTCTTGCTGTCATGACGTATCTCTGAAGTGCAGGTTCTGTGTGGCTAAGGCATGTTGCCACTGTCTTCCACGCCGCCTACGGCATCACAGAACCTACCGATGCCATTGTTCTATCTCGCCATCGGTGCCTCTGTGCGACCACAGATCTTCCCTGGCCTCTTTCAGGCGTTGCTGAATCTCAGGGGATTGAGAAATGCAAACTAGTCAAGCAATGGAATATAGACGTATGCAGGATCAGCTCTATCCACTGCAGTGCAGATAAGTTCACCAGACGTCCTGCCGTCTGAGCAAATTAAGGGCCTCTTGTACCTGAGGCACCCGGTGAAAGGTGCGTGCAATGACTGAACGTGAACGTCCAATTGTCATCCCATCATTTTCTTTTCAAGCCAATGACGCCGACGCCTCTCTTCGGTGGTCCAGTTGGTCATGAACAGCGGTGGCCTTGAAGCTAAACGGTACGCTGCATCCCGTATATTAAAGGGACATCGATATTCTAACGAAAAGGGCCCCAGCAGCGAGCGGCTCGAGAAAGAATGGGATTGCCATGCGATACTGAGCACCACGAATATTTTTCGAGAGCATGTGTGGAGACGTACACACACTGCGTTTCCGCTCTGCGTCGTGTTCGACACGGAGATACATACGATATCCATAGGTTTGCTGACGTAGATGTGAGAAGTAACAAGGGGGGATGAAGGTCGGTGGCGTCTATGATGAAGTGGGTGCTGCGGCCCTCTGATTTCGAACGTGCGTCGCGTCCGTTAGTAGGCCGGAATTAACTCCAAAAACGCAGTACGTCAGATTGCACGTTCCTCGATCGTCATCGTTCGTTCAAGGGAAAGCTAAGCACTAGCTATCATGATTCTGCTCCTCAAACAACAAACATTCATTCTACCTTGCGCAGCAACAATGACATGAAAATCTTCAGCAAAAGGAACGGTACAACGTCTGCGCCCACCATCAACTCGTTTCGCTCCAAGACTCGATGCTGTCACGGCTGTCCGGGGGAACGCGCGAAAAACGAGAGCTGACGCAATCCTGAGCCACGATGGTGCGTTTTGAGGACTTCAAAGGCATCATCCAGGACAATGCGGAAGACGTCTTGCGAACAGGTGCTGTCCTTGACATTTCATACAGTTGACCAGATCGAGCTTTGTGCGGCGTGCTGGGAGGAGCAACGGGTACCTGTCTAATCGGAGTCGAAGGTCGCTGTATTTCATGAACCTTCGATGCGTCCACTTTCGTTATTTCTTCGCGAGGCAGCTTCGAGAAACGAGGTAAATAGACCAACAGTCATGAATGTGCCTGTCGCATGTCCGGCCTCCATTCACTCACCAAGAGTTCTTTAGTCGTATATACGTTTTCTCCATCAACACGAGGTGGCACACCGTCAGCAGCCAGCAAAGCAGATTTATCGAGCAGATCTCGGAGCGGAGATAAGAAACAGGCCGGTGCGAGCGACACGGGCCGCATCTGCTGTACGTCATCAATTGCCCAGGGTCCGATTGGGTTGTCGATGGCGGTTGAGTCGGTCGCCATCGTATTATTCAGGTTGTTAGGTCGTATCGCGCCTGCATCGCCCAGATTGGCTATCTCGACGTCCTCCGTGAGGCAAGGGAATTCTTCACTCGAGGCACCATAGTCTCCCTGATCCACAGGGAAACGTGCATACCATCCGCTTTGATCGCACGCGCGTTTGGGTGCAGTATACCCAAGCGGGGGCGAAGGCGGTGCAAGGTTTCTCTTTGTGTCGCATTCGTGGGCATCCGATCGCAAGAATGGGCGCCAACGAAAATCGATAGCATTTAGATCCAGCTCGTAAGATTCAGGCTGAAGAGGATCAGATAGCGAAGGATCTTCTGTTGGTGAATCAAAGTAGACTGGCCGGGAGCAAGCCAAGGTGGGTCCTGGAGTTGCGTACACGTTGAGGTAGTCGTCGCCACCTTGAGACAGCTGACAATTGTGACTCGTGAGGATGTTACGCCCTTGAAAGTCCGAGGGGACCCCTCCATTGTCTTGAGTAAGGTTTGAAAATATCCGGGCCAATTGTGGCTGCACAATTTCATCATCCGAACGTAAAACACACGCCAGAGATGCTGAAGGATGCATTATGTCAGTGGCACGAGAAGTCATTTGCTGTGGTAGAACCAAGGGTTCACAGGTTGTGCCGTCAACGATTTGATTCACCGTTAGTCCGTGAACCGGGTGGCAGGGGGTTGAAAATGGCAGGGAATTAGAGGTTGCCCTCGGCTGTAGGTGCGATAGCATAGGTTCTTTAGGTACGAGGGATAAACCATTTCCTCGCCCAGTCGATTTTTTATCTTCTGCGCGATAAGGTGCCTCAGGAACTTCTTCTTGTTTGTCTAACTGGAAGGGAGAGAATGCAAATAGTTCTTCCTCGTGCGAAGCACCCGGTGGTTTCAGCAGAGAGGTGGTTTCTGAATTAACGCGAGAAGGCGAAACCAAACCCCGCAAGGGGTGGCCGTGTTCTAAGCCAGAGAACGTGTTCGCGAGCCAATCGGGGAGTGGGCTTCTCGGTTCCTTGGATGGAGCCTATGGGTCAAAAAGGGGAAAGTACAGGAGATCGGGAAGGATGAAGCGCATATACGCATACCACAAGCTTAGGACATCCATCGGACTCTCCTTGAGGTATTACCAGAGGTGACATTTTCCTTTTCCTTTTCAGCAGGGAAAAGTCTTTGCCTATATTCACTGGGGTCTTTGGAGAATCGTGGCCGCTGACAGAAGAGGTACCGGATGATTCAGACTTCATCCTTTTTTGCGATGAGGCTGAGCTGTGGTTGCCGTACGACAGCAGGCTGTTGACCGATTTGATCATGCGGTCGAAACGCGCGTTGAGCCCAGAAGTCTTTCCCCGCTTCGCCGGCCTATACCTTGAAAGGTCTGCGAGGCTTTGAGTACACTGGGACACGAAACAAGAGGCTCGAAAACCTGTTCTGTCGACTTGGACGTGTGAAACGTTGGAGCTAAGGTGTTCAATCGGTAAGATGAACTAGGTAACGCATTTCAACCGACCTTGCATCTGTGTAGTAGGACAGACACGATGCAGAGTCGACCTCAGTTCTACGCTTGGACATGATGGCAAGTGACAACTCCGCAACTGCATTGATACTATTATTAGTGATCGTACGTAACGCTGTGTCACGTTATCGATAATCTAATTTTCACCACTGCGTGGACCGAAGAATCTAGTTCGGGTCAGGTTCGGCCCGGAACCGTTGGTCTGTTCCCCCCAACTTTAAGTTTGTGTGGTTGCAGGCCGACGAGACTCACGCGTTGATAGATACCCTTGCGCTCGAATGTCGTCCAAGAAACCACCCGCTCTCGGGGATGCAAGCATTTACGTCCCTTTACTAACCGTGACTGGATTCAAAGCTTCTCCCGATGATGCTCTCCCTCTTTACGCCGATTCCCGCGTCAGGGCTCGTGTGACAAGCTCGTGGAAGCGGGCCTTCCTCGTCGTTGGTTCCCTCTGCCTCATCCTCCTGCTTGTTCATAGCACACCTCTGTCGTGTCTGCACTTCTCCCATCGCTCCGAGATCCTCCGCAATCCTGCCTATTTGATAACTGCAGACCATGGCGCAGTTGCAGCAGAGAACAAACGCTGCTCGGACATCGGGGTTGACGTACTAAAGGACGGTGGGAGCGCCATCGATGCCGCTATCAGTGCTTCATTCTGCACCGGTGTCGTGAATATGTTCTCGTGAGTCTATCTGTCACCTCCGTAAAACCAGTGCATTCGATCGCTCAACGTTTGCTATGAAGCTCCGGGATTGGTGGAGGTGGTTTCATGACCGTCCGTGTGCCGCCCACCGGGCCGAGTGCGGCTTCTGAGGTGTTTACGGTTGACTTCCGGGAAACGGCACCAGGGCTGGCGAACGAGTCGATGTATATCGGCAACCCTCACGCTTCCAAGTTCGGCGGCTTGTCAGTTGCAGTGCCAAGTGAACTTCGTGGCTTCCAGGAAGCCCATCGTCGATGGGGTCGTTTGCCCTGGCATAGACTCGTTCAGCCCAGCATCGAACTAGCAGCCGGATGGACCGTGGACGTGGAGCTGGCCAAGAGGATCCAAGTAGGTGATCACCGCGGAACATGTTCACGTTGTTTACACGTTACAGACGTACCCGGATCTCATGCTTCATAATGAAGACTGGAGCGCTGTGTTTGCCCCAGAAGGAAAGCTGCTCGTTCAGGGGGATGCCATTCGGCGCACGAATTACTCCCGTACTCTCGGCATCATTGCAAATGAGGGTCCGGGGGCTTTGTACAAGGTTGGGTTCAATTCTTTCTCTTCGTGGACGTCGGTAATTCAATCGAACACCGGTATAGGGTTCTATTGCTGATTCCATCATTCGCAAAGTTCGTCAAACAGGTGGCATCCTCACATATGCGGACCTCGAAAACTATTCGGTCAAGGTTGAACGTGCGCTCCAAGGGACTTACCATGACAAAAAAGTGTACACCTCACATACTCCCACTTCTGGACCTGTTCTCCTTCACATGCTGAACTTGATCGAGAAATTCGATCTGGTTAGTGCAGGTCGCAATCCATTGAATGTCCACAGAATTATCGAGGTGATGAAGTGTAAGTGCATGTGTTCACCGTGGGTGTAATTTCTCAGGATCCAAAATGGCGACCAGTCGGGTTTGCAGCACGGTGAGTTGAGATGGGAACACATTGTCCGTGGTCAAAACTGATCAATGATCTTGCTACAGAACGCGAATAGGAGATATGGCTTACTACACAGGATCCAAGGCTCGTGTCGCGGAGATCCCGACAAAGGAATTCGCTGATCTAATCACTGTTAATATCACTGACGTGAGATTTCGTCTTTATGGCTTGATGTTGGGTTAATGCTGTCACATCAAGGACCGAACTCATCCCCCGGAATATTACAACCCTGAATTTGATGTGGAGACCGACCATGGCACCGTACGTGTTCTCGCCATCCGGATCATTAATACTCCCTCTTAGATGTCACACAGAGTCACGTCTCTGTGGTAGACAAGGATGGCATGGCCGTTGCATTAACGACTACGGTGAATCTGGTTTTTGGTTCTCGAGTGCTCGACCCAGAAACGGGAATTATTCTTAATGACGAGGCAAGAATAACACGCGGAACATGTTGAACCATTCCTGAATTATTGCGTGCAGATGGACGACTTTTCCACACCCGGAGTGACAAATGGGTTTGGCTTGCGACCATCTCCATGTGGGTCTCCCACCCCAAATCTTCCGTTTTCAGAGCGTGATTAATTTTTGACGTAGACAACTACCCTGAGCCGGGAAAACGGCCATTGTCTTCCACCACGCCCACCATCATTGAATACGCCAATGGATCATTTTACCTCGCTATTGGTGGTTCCGGGGGATCAAAGATTTTCTCTTCCGCCTTCCAGACAATATTGAATTTGGATTGGGGCATGGACCTCAGTCAAGCGGTGGAGTATGGACGGGTCCATGATCAACTTTATCCACAGCATGTTTTTGCGGACAACGTCCTCCCAGCGGCGACCCTAGACGGTCTCAGAGATCGGGGACATAACGTGACGGGTACGTTTTTATACCGATACGGATGACAGGGAAATGCCTGCTTACCGCCTTTGCGCTGACGTGATTGGATATAGTATGGGATATCAATCGCGTCGCTGCGGTAATCCAGGCTGTCATGAGCAAAGATGGCAAGATATACGGTATGCTGTTGTAACTCGGGGTCCATTGACGTTTATCACTCACACGAGCTCTTCACAGCGGCGAGCGATTCGAGGAAGAATGGGATTGCTGCAGGGTACTGATCGTTGCTTTTCTTTATTCGCTTGGGGAGAGGATTTTGGCAATATAATGTTGGATGGATTTAAGGAGTTGTCCGTCTACCGCGGAGGGCTGGTCGACCTCCATACAGTATACGATCTCTCCTGTACAAGGCACAGCTTCTATTCTGGCTTTTTTCTTTCTTGTTCCTCTTTTTTGTTGCACAGCGTGAATCTATCGGCCGGCGCGTCGGTCCGCCATATATCTAAACTCGGAAAGGGGAAGATCAAATGCGGAGATTGGCGAGAGTGATCTGTTCTGGCGGTTCGATCCTCGCAAGAGTTCACATGCACGCGTTGCGAAGTAGACTCTTTTTACAGGCTAGCTCTCAACATCCCATCCGTAGGGGTTATGAGGCTTACTCGTTTGCGCCGCGTTCGGAGATTAAAATACAGCAGCTTGGGGGTTTCGAACCGAATGGAGAATATACCCCAAGGGTAAGTAATAGTGTCAGTAACTAAGGTGACTGGTGGTCTCCCCATGAGTACGTGGCGGTGGTCAATTTCACAGCAAAGAAATAGCGCGCGACATCGGCGGTGGTGGTGACACCGTAAATGAAGATGGGAACTACCAAAGGCCGAGGCATGTAAGTTGTCTATCTTTGTATCATCTTTTCCTCATGATCAGATCTCACAATGTGCGCAGTCGGGTGTGATAGTCTTGGACGACGAGCGGTTTGTTCAGGAACAGAGGGAATATCACCCGAAAGGTTTTCCCCCGAGCCTTGGCGCTGTCCATTATGATGATGTTCCAGCAGTGTGGAGAAAACGAACCTATCGGAGACCCGATGTGAGATGAAACACTGTGTCCGTATATACAGCACGTCGACCCTGCGCGACTGGATCTCCGAAAGAGGGCGACCTGCTGATCCTTGCGGATGAGCAGTATCCTGTATACAGGGGTTGATGGCGGCCAGGGATGGCGGTGTCGAGTCCTCCGTCAGGGCGCCGCCGCCAACATTCACGTTTCGATAGATCGATCATGTCGCTGAGGGGCTTGACCATGCCTTCGTTCGATGACTCCCCCTGAACTAGGCCGGCGGCCTTCTTCGATCTCGTCTTAAGTCCATCAACATAAGATCAGGGGTCACACGAGCAGGAACTCGTCAGGAATGTGAGCCGGTTCCAGCCCGAGGATGGTCTCAAGGAGTCCACGATTTCTGATAGATCACCTGTCTTCAATCTTGATCAAAGCAGGCCCGCTTCAAGTATGTAGAAAGCTGTGTGCGACAAAAAAGCGTACCGATGTGTTAAAATTATCTGCTGCGGAACAAGTAAGACCCCTCTGTGAGAGCGTTTTGAGGAGGAAGGAAATGTCAGGAAACATGACAGTCTGCGGTGATTCAATAACGGGGTCTAGAATAAGTCATGACATGGATGGCAACCTCTTTTTGGCTTACGCCTGGATACGGTGAACTGAAACGGTTACGGTCGGGCCGTGGACCGTCGAGTGAGGAGGCTGACAGTGGGATAATAACTGAGGAGGCTCATCGTATGTTTTGCATGTAAGATGGTGGTTGGCACGAACCGGCTTTCGGGGAGGTTTCGACAAAATAAGCTAGAGGCACCGTGGGAGTGTCGAGAGCGCTGAGGTTCGTATATGTCATCCCTCAGAACAGTTCGACGTCTTTGAAACTCGAATGCAATCAGGAGTTTGTCTCAAAAGGACAAGTTTCCGCAACTCAGACGGATTTTAGGGACCGTCATGACATGGCATGATGCATTATGCAATCAATACCTTCCACTTCAACAAACAATGCACAACTCGTCCATACGTGGCACTCCAGGCTGCGATCCAAATCCAAAATTTCTTCAACTTCGCCGACAGCACGACTCTCTAGCTTAGACCTCGTGCAAATACCCTTGACTACGGTACTCTCGTGGTCCACGTTCCTTTGTCTTTGTCTTTCTGGTTAGTTTTGTAACCAGAAAATCGATGGCGGACACCGTTGCGACAGACTGGGACCTCATCTCCTCTTACGTCGGGCTGCTCTGTCTCGCGAGCGTCTCTGTGTACTGTGGTGCATTCGGTTCACTGCCAGTACGTACTCACTACCCTCTTCGCTTTCGGGAGTCTTGATATGACCGCCGAATTCGTAGACTCCCCCGCATGCTCGGGACCCGACGAAACAAAACCTCCTCGAAGACGACGAGGACGAGGAGGAAGAAGACATTCCAGACCGCTTGTCCTCGAGCGACGCGTGGTTCATCCCGATCGTGAGTGTATGCGCCCAGTATCGTGGAGCCACGCATTTCAGGCGCTCCAACGCCCGCTCGCACGCTCGCTTGAATGTTTGCTCACCGCGGTCTGACAGGTCGGCTCCGTGGTCTTGTTTGGGTTGTACGTGGTCGTCACGTACGTAGGCAAAGAATGGATCAATATCTTACTCGGCTGGTATTTCTCGGTAGCGGGCGTAGGCAGCATATGGAAGGTACATTGCCTCGTCACTTTTGGCTCTTTGCTTCTTCCTGCTCTTGGTCTAGTACGAACTGATCACGTGTGGTGGTGGCGTTAGTCTACCGTGTCGTTGGCGAAATTCGTGATCGGGAAGGATAGATGGCGAAAGTTTGATCGGTACCGATTGCTCATGCTCCGGGGCCCACTCGGTACGTCGAATGCACCTCGTTTTATTGAGATGACATCATTCCATGCTCTTCAGAGACGTTCTCCCTGTCGTTCCGGACGCCAACATTGTGGCTGTTGCCCCTAGGCATGCTTCCTTCCATTCTTTACAACTTCTCTGGTGGATCTCGCAAGTCTGCGTTGTTGACCGACGTTCTCGGGCTTTCCTTCTCATTCAATGCGCTGTCGATCCTGAAAATCGACTCGTTCCAAACGGGATGCATCCTCCTGACGGGGTTGTTCTTTTACGACATCTACTGGGTGTTTGGTACCAAAGTGGTAAGATGCATTCTCCGGGTCCCGTATTTGTCTCACGGCCCGCAGATGGTGAAAGTGGCGACCTCTCTTGACGTGCCCATTAAGCTTTTGTGGCCGAAATCGATGACATTTGCCACTGACAGAGGGTTCACCATGCTTGGACTCGGTGACGTCGTGGTACCGGGTATTTTTATTTCTCTGGCACTCAGGTACGACCACGCGCGTGCAGAGAAGAGACGGACGTCCTTCAAGAAACCCTACTTCTTTGTCACATTAACTGCATACGTCGTTGGCCTCGTCATAACCATGACAGTCATGCATATGTTGAAAACGGCGCAGCCAGCGTTGTTATACCTTAGGTAAGCGCACTTCACATAACCACAACCCCATCCGAAAAGAGAAAGGCTGACAGAGCGTCTAGTCCTGCATGCATCTTGTCCTTTGTCGCGACGGCGGTTGTGCGTGGGGAACTCGGAGATGTATGGAAGTGGTCAGATGATCCCGAACTGTCACGAGAGAAGAAAGCAGCTGTGGCGTCTCGGGCGTTGCCAGAGGCTGAAAATGGGAGGGGAACGCCACAGCCGAATGACGGCGGTGATGGGAGTCGTGTGGACGCCGAGGTGACGGAAGGGGACGAAGAAGAAGAGGCAACAGCCGAGAGAGAGGATGGTAAAGAAGGCAGACCAAAAAAGCGCAAAAGCAAGGGGAGGAAGAAGGCATGAGTGGAATACGGTCGGTATATCTACGAGTGACCGCAAACTAATATCGAGGATAGATGGGACGTGTGCTATACTTACCTGGCGGGAGTTGGGAGGGGTCAGACGAGATGATATATTTGGAGAGGTGGCCAAGTGGGGTAAGGACGTGATGCGGCGCTGGTTGAATTGATGCTTCGTAAGACGATGTAAGGTTCCTGAGGGCTGGGACTAGAGATGAAGAGCGAGTCGAGGAACTGGAAGCGATCGAGTGACCCACATGAAGCATGGATACTCGGCGCAGCAGCACGACGTGATACACGATGCATGAATCTCGTAGAGGGGCAAGGGGCGAGACCGAAGACTAGTTACGAGGGCCCGAAGTCGGGCCGTCGGACCTATACGAGGTGAGGAACAATGAACCAGTAAGTGTAGTCGTTCTCAGGCTCATAGCGCAGGGACGGGTGAGAAAAGCTAAAAAGGAAAGAAAGACGAGCAAATGAGACGGACAATGGCATGCCGTTATATCAATGGACCCTATTCCGACACATGTTGACCGAAAGAGGGGGCGTAAGCTGGCAGAATGAGCTGTATGCAGTGCATCGCAAGCTGATGGTGACGGAGCCTGGGAAGGCAGAAATGCGGGGGATGAATGGGGAGTTGGTGTTGGGAGTTGGTGATCTGGGTGATCCACAGGGTCGCCGGAGAGCATGTGGAGCCGCGAGAGATGAGAGGGAGGCTGCGCTGGGGCGAGGGGGAGCCGAGGACGTCACACGGGGAGGTCTAATGGCGCAGGAATCGAAGGGAGTGTTCTGCCAATCAGAAGTCCGACGGAGAGAGAGTGAGAAGAAAACTCGGACAAACCAAAAATATGAGGAGGGGTGTGGATCTGAGATCGGACACCGGATCTGATGAGCGCTAAATGAATGCCACATTGAGAGCGGACGAGAGGAGGGGAGGGAGCAGAATGGAAGGCGCTCCCGAGCGATGTTGCCGAGGATGTTCAAGCTTCAAGGATGACGTAAGACTGCGCGTCTCAGTTGCGGGTGCACCATGAGGACGTAAAACACGGTACCCCTGACAGCGCGGATGGACATGTGAATATGAGGGGGGTCATATCTCCCGATTTAGATTATGATTACGGGGTCTTGCTCAGTTGGTAGCGCATGTCCAGGTTGTGTGCCTTGCCGTGGTGAGTGGACGTCCCTCGCCTCTTGAGCCTGGTCAAGTTCGCCTCGTCGCTGATTTTCTGACTCCCTGCCTTTTTTTTTTCTTTTCTTTTTTTCTTTTGTGTTCAGTAAGCTTGTTGGGGTATGTCCTTCTTCCTCTTCTCTCTCTCCTCATCATCATCCTGACCTCGCAAAGCACCCGATTCCATGCTTTCCCAACACCCACATCCACATCCCTCTTCAGATCAGATGCATGCATTCCAAACCGACGACTGGCCAAACGTCTTTGCCGCTCCCTTGACCCCGACCGTCTTTGCCAACCTCGCCGCTAATGGCGTCTTCCCCGTCCCCACCGCAGACGACAGTCGTCATTTCCTCCCAAATCATAGGCTCAACTCTCGCGATCTGCCAGACTTTCACCACGATCACCCCGCCTGGCCTCAGTCCCTCCCCGCCCATCACACTCCCAGAATACCCCCCTCAAAACCCCATCCCATCTCCACCATTTCGCTCAAGCAGTCAACACACGACGTCCCCCTGTCGTCCGTACCACAGGCTCCCCCTTTCCACCAGCACAGGCAGCCTCATCGTGTAACCATCCCTGTGAGTCCCGTCTGCACACTCCCCCACGCTCCCCCCCTAACCTTGCCTCCCAGAGTTTCGATCATCCCCTATCAAATCCTCCCCATGCACGCAGACAGGACAGTGGCCCAGACGCTTACCTCCATCGTGACCCCCCTTCAATACCTTCCGTAAACTATCACGCATACAGCCACCACATCGAGCGCTCAAACGTCGGCATACCCCCTTCCCTCTGGATGTCCCCGACATCCACTCACCCATCTTCACCTGCCCTCTACTCTCCACTCGCACAGCTCCAAATACCGCAGAACGGCACCGTCGCTCCAGATCCATCCCCCCTCTCTGGTCACGTTCACCTCTCTCCTTCCACCACTGCATCGCTTTCCGCAGAATCAAAGTCTGCCATTCTGTCTGACCTCTTTGCTGACGATCTCTTCAGTACATCGAGCAACGAACCGGTGTCGAGCTCGTTCACCTCCCCAATGCTATCAGGTTCTCCTGATGTCCAATCTTATGCTCTGCCATCCTCCGAGACAGATCCAGAGAAGCTCGCCAAACAAGATCCTCTGGCCACCCAGGTCTGGAAGATGTATGCGCGCACCAAAGCCAACCTTCCTCACGCCCAAAGAATGGAAAACATCACCTGGCGTATGATGGCCCTTGCTCTCAAAAAGAAGAAGGAGCAGGATGACGCGCCCCCTACCCCCCAACTTGCCGTACGTGTCAAGACAGAAAACATGGCTTCCAGTCCCTCCCTCGCACAACTCATCCCCTCAAATTCTCAACCCCCTGTCGAGGAGAGAGGGAGATCGTTCATGAAGGGCAAGACAAAGGTACAGGTAATTGGTTTCGACGGTACCAATCAAGATGGCGCCGAGGAAGACGAGTACGTGATCCACTTTCAATCCGTCTTCTGGTGATGCGAATTTACTTCAGCGGGGAGGCAATGGACTGGCGGGCCATGAGCAGGTCAAGATCTCGAATTTCCATGGACTGGCGACCTCAAAGTCGCTCCCGCTCCCGTCCTCCTCGGTCCGTCATGCAGTTTGAGCACGCTGCCATGCAACATCAGTTTAACGTTCATCATCCCTTTTCACATCCTCAAGATCGTACGTGTCATTCTCCAGAACCAGCTGTGCGGCCATCGGGAGAACTTGCATCATCGCCTAGCATACGGATACCGGGTGCTTCCACCCTATCTTCGTCGCGCCCTTCTGCGACATCTTCTTCAGGTGGCATGCGCTCCGCACTATCGGCTATATATGAAGGCAATACGGGCCATGAGGCTTCTCCGTTTGGAAGTCCCACCCGTGACGACGCACACGTTAATCAATTTAATCATTCCATGTCCGCAGTCGACACCCCAGCCATCCATCCTTCTTCGCTCCCTTCTTTTGGCCTCCATGGGCTAACCAAGTTCCCCCCTGACGACCAATCATCAAAGTCCCGTGCATTTCCGAGACACGTGCGCAAGACCAGCTTTGACCACACTGTGGAGCGTGAAGGTATATTCACCGGCCCAAGCGGTAGGCACCAAGTGAACGGTAAACCGTTGTCCCCGGACAGCCTCGCGGGGCAGAAGCGGCGTGCAGATGCACCACATGCCGAAAGCATTCTACGGGCCGATCCGTCCAACGTCGAAGGTAATCCGCGGGCGACGAAACTTCGAGAGGTGGATCAGTACGTTGGCAACGGTTCTTTCCCATCTACCACGTTCAACTTCAGCTTCCCTCCATTTGACGGCATGTTCGACTTCACCTCACCTGGAAGCGCCATATCACATCATGAATTCCCACACATGCTCCACAGTTCCGATGATGCTAGAGCATCCGATCTACATTTCCACGATTCTACGCCGCATTCGCTGAGTGGCCATACTTATACTCCCTCGGTCGGCTCCCCCCCTGGTGTCGATGAACGGTTATCTGCCGCTACTGCCGCCGCCAACTCAGCAATGGCAGAAGGTTACGTTCAACATCTGGGCGCGGGTAACTTTGCCCCCGATGATGGCGTCGACTACCGTCAACTTCTCGGACTCCCATTCCCATCGTTGGACGCCGGTCTAAATCTAGGCCAGGGACCATATACCCACGTCGATCCTACGCAGATTTTGCCCGTCGAGCACGGAGAGATGGTTTTGCATAGCATTCATGCCAGTCCGACCAGCGATTGGGGCAATGGCCTCCCTTCGTCGACTGCTTCTCCTGAACCCTACGTTACATCCAGCGCTTCGTCCCCCCCGTCTGTCGAAAGCGGCAACAGCACCACCAACCCTCGGATGGCCAATCGGAAGATATCATCAACGAGTCGCGTCGCTCAGGGGTTACAGCGAAGGAAGTCCACGGCCAATACCGCGATTGCCGTCTCCAGATCGGCAACGAGCACCCCTGAGCTGACTATTGAGTGCAGTAGCAGTGCTACTGCCAAGGGAAGCAGCGATGATAGCGATCAACCCCCCACATCGTGTACGAATTGCCAGACGACCAACACCCCGCTGTGGAGACGTGATCCGGAGGGACAGCCTCTTTGTAAGTAGCATCACATCGATCCTCGGCCGATGTTTCATTGACTCATATCCGAACAGGCAATGCATGTGGCCTTTTCTTTGTGAGTTATATTTAATGTTTGTTCATCATCATCATGAGCTGATATCTGTTGAAGAAACTACACGGCGTCGTCCGGCCGTTGTCACTCAAGACAGATGTCATTAAGAAGAGGTGAGTTCGTGGTACTACCTTGGGTATGATCGTGCTCATCGTGCTCGCAGAAATCGGGCTTCTGGTACTCCAAATGGCACCAACTCTCGGAAGAGCGGTGGCGCTGGTCTGCCCAAGATCGCCGCATCTGGCAGACCTCGTTCTGCTACCACGAACGCTATTCCCACCGGGTTTTCGGGCGCTCGTGCTGCACCCGCAAATCGGGCACCAAACGGGATTTCACAGGTTGGAATGACGGCGATGAAGAGACAGCGGAGAACGTCGACGGGGCTGCCAAGCTCTCCAATAACACGTAAAGGGAACGAACCGACTCTTTGATTCTGAGACGACGACGTCCAGCAACGTACGTCGTCGTTGGCGATTAGCCTTGTTGATCTTATGGGGGCCTGCGTGCATGTATTTTCTTGATTGGAACGCAGGATGTTGTAGAATATTGGCTTTGACCATAGATTATTGCTCTCACTCTTTTTCCACCGTGTTGCTTGTTGACATGCTGATGCCGTTGCAAGATATGCTGCCCTATAATTTTATTCTACGTGTAGAATACGATGACGTTTGTATGATTACTGTGTGGGCAATTTGTGCAGGGTTGGAGGCGACTAGAAGCTTTGGCTGATTGATGAGTACTTACGAATGTTCTGAATCCGGGACGTTGGCGCGAGCCCTCTTGGCGAACAACGGAGACGTCGACGACGGAACCCACATCTCGACCGACTCGGAGCTTGTATACCTCCCCGTCGTCAACCTGGCATCGTTTTTCAAAAATGCGACACCCTCACCGCGTGCTTCGGTGCCCACATATACGACCGGTCTCCACCCTGTAGCTTCCAGGGACGTAACACCGGTCAGCCGACGGCTGTCCCGAACAGAACTCGATTTTGAGCAAGCTTTACGCACGGGCGGGACAGTGCACCTCAGAGAAAGTCTGGACGTGAATACCCTCGGCGCAGACAGTCCTCCACCAAGCGCTGCTAATCCAGCAGCAGCTTCCAAGCTCGCATCGCCATCGCATCGACAGGAGGAGAATCATCAGAAGACAATCCGCGCTGCAAAACAACCACCGACGCCCATTATCGTTCCACCAACACCATCGCTCAACACTAACCACCCCCACTCTGCCCGACCCCTCTCAAATTCCTCCTCCTCCTCTAACGAAGTCTTTTATGACGCTGAAGATCCTGACATGCAAACTAAACGACGATCCATCTATCGATCTCCCGGCACCTCCAGCAGCCCAGACCTGGCCACCCTCGTCCGAAAGGCAAAAGAGAGGGGCGGAGTGGTGCCTCCCAACCTCGCTGCAGCGCAAAAGGAAAAAGAGAAGCGATCCGAGCTTCCCCCGCCTTTGCCCGTGAATTCTGGTTCTCGACACGCTGCGGCGCGGGCACGTTCGTCTACGAGCACGACCTCGCCTGCACCACCCAAGCTGTCGATCACCGCGGCCTCGCACAAGTCAACATCCAAGCTGCCCAAGGATCCTGTCAGCCCTAGTGGATCAGATTGGGTGATGGCCAGCCCGCGGTCGAGAACGACGTCCAGAGTCGACTCGGACAAGGTGTGTACTTTTTTTTTTCTTTCATTTTTTTTTTCATGATTCGTTAACATTCCTCTTGTCCAGAGCACGAAAAACTCTGTCAAGGCCAAAACGAGCGCGTTTTTGGGTAAAATGCTCGGACAGTCGACCACGCGCGATCGTTCCGTACGTCAACTAGTCCACACCTCGTCCGTGCATTCATATGACCGTTCTATGACACAGCGCACGGATACCTCATTGTCAGGGTCTTCCCAGGGCAGACCCTCGCTGTTTAATAGTTTCATACCCCCGGTACCCCCGCTGCCCGGGGATGTACAACCTACGCCCACTCTGTCACCCCTCGGGGACGTATTCACCACTCCACAGCCACCTCCACAAAGCGAAAAGCCATTGCCACCCATTCATGCGGGTCCGATGGATCGTGCCAGCAATGACTCTGACTTGAGCTCGCTCGTCGTCGTTGATCCGGTATCCCAAATGAAAGGACGTACACCTTCTCCCGATGCGCGCTCCGGGGAGCGACCGTTGACGGGAGATGCCAAATTCGTGGGACATGTCAAGCGCCGCAGCATGAGCGTCAGTGACCTCGATATTATTAAACTTAGTCTAGAGTCTTCTCCGGCACCGACGATACCCGCCAAGGACCACTGCCCGCCGCTCGAAGTTCAAGCCTGGGAGTCCTCGACCTCGCTGCATGGTATACTGCGCGATTTCAAAGGGGTGCTGTCGACGTTGGACCCTGAGACGGGATCGTCGTCGCTTGATCTCCGGGACCCATCTGCGCCCAGCCGTCGTGCTGTATCATCCCCGTTGATCGCGAGCGTTGGTCAGGCACCTTTATCATTCCAGTTGGACGTAAAGTCCCCTGTATTGCCTCCTATGCCTACTGTAACCCCCGTCGTTACCCTACCAACGGAGTCATCGTCGGGGTCTGGAGCTGGGTACAGCTCGCTGTCCAAGGATTGTTTGATTGCCGAGCCGATGGTGTCCCCTCGAACGTACTCCCTCCGGACACCCGTCCGCTCGCGTTCGGGGTCTGGCCCTCATCAGCAACAACAGCAACACCATCAAGGCATGGGCGCGGGCGGTCTCGGGTCGCCGCGCATCTCGCATACCAAGCACGGTCCCAGTCCGTTGCGATACAGAGGCTTCGGGAACCACATGCAATCATCGTACAGGGACACGTCGAGGCTGCGGGTGCACCACTCTACTGCGTCGACGTCGGAGCCTTCGTTGATACCTGCCAGCGACGATGGGTCACGTCCGTGTACGTCTTGCGTTTTTTTCTGGTATTACTTCCGTTGACGTGGTCCAATTCAAATAACAGCGTTGACGGTCAGTTCTGGCGAGCTCACGACCAACGATCTCGTCCTGACCCGGTTTGCGTCCAATCCGTCGTTTTCTCACAAGGACAAGGAGGACGTGCAAGATCCGGAAGAGCACGGCAAGGAGTTGGCAGCGCGTTGTTATCATGAAGACGACGGGTTCTTGGCCAAGGACAAGATTGCTGAGTGGTTGGGTGGAAAGTGCGTGCATTCTTGTTTGTTCATGTGATGTGGAGAGGCCTGAATGACTTTTTCTCTTGGATAGTGGTCGCATGAACAAAATCGCGCTTCGGTATTACATGGGCTATTTCGACTTTGCGGGGTTGAAGTTGGACAATGCGTTTAGGTGCGTGGACGATGCCTTAGATCAAAGTGGTCGTGGCTGATGCTCGGGACGCGCAGACGGTTGTGTTCCAAACTTTATCTGAAGGCCGAGACGCAACAAGTCGATCGTATCCTCGAAGAGTTTAGCAGACGGTTTTGGGATTGCAACCCCAATCGCCTATATGGAAGTGCCAGTGCGTATATGCCGTCTTTTCTTCCATCTTTTGGTGGCTAACTCTATGATAGGTGTCGTCCACGCTGTTACTTATTCCCTCCTCTTGCTGAATACTGATCTTCATGTGGCCGACATCAGCAGTCGCATGTCCCGCACACAGTTCGTTCGGAATACGATGGCCGCCATTCAGATGCAGGTTCACCCATCTCGGTACCCTTCGACGACAGATCTCGATCGAGATGATACCAGCAGCGGCCCAGGGACTAACTCGGAAGGCACCGAAACCCAATCAGTGGCGCGATCGAAGCGGAGCGGCAGCATTGCGAGTTGGAATAGCATCTCTAGGGACACATTCGTGTCGTCGGGGGCGCCGTCTTCCACTGGGCTGTCCGTGGTGGTGCAGCCATCGATGAACAGTAGCACGACGTCGTTCCAGCACTCGCCTGGCACAGAGTCCAAGTCTCTCACTGCTAGTCCTGCGCAGACGGTCTACGACCGTAGCTGGGAGATGGATATGGAAGGGTTGCTCAAGGTGCGTGCTACCGTCTGACTTGGTTGAGGGGTTGGTTTTGATCGACTCGGTTGATGCAGGACATGTATGGGGCCATCAAGAGTCAACAGATTTTGCAACCCTATGGTATGTTTTCGTCAATAGGTTCTTGAGTGTGATGTTGCCGCTCATGAACGCTTGTACAGCGCATCATGCTATCTCTCGCAGCCGGAGCTTGCGAGGGCAGCCCGATCGTCTGACGACGCTGAAGAGAGGCAGTATTCGAGGAATCCAATCCATCCTCGGCGCACCGTACAGTCCGTATAGTAGCAACAGTAGCATCGACGGGCGCGCTAGTCCCTCGCCTAGCTTTGCGACCTCGACGCACGAAGTGAGATGATGCCCTCGAGCTGCTTTTGTGACGATTTGTTTTGCTGACCTCGATCTAGGGCATGCATAACCCAGTGGCTGCGTTCCTCACTCCGGCCCTCGGTTTCGCTTCCAACTTGTCGCACACGATCATACGCGAAACCCAAGAAGACGAAGATCGGAGCTTCCAGAGTCACGAGTCCAACTCGACCACGATCAGCATCACGGACGAGGAATTGGCGTTGCTGGGAGCGCCTTGGGCGAAAGAGGGTATGCTCTGTCGCAAGCAGTACTGGGAATCTGCTGGGAAGCGGGCCAGGTCCAAGAACTGGCTTGACGTCTTCGTGGTCATCCAACGCGGCGAGCTGAGCATGTTCACGTTTGGCGAGCATGGCGGGGGTGGATCTGGTATCGTCGGTGGTGGAAACTGGCTCGTATGTCGTCGATGGTTCTATTCGCATGCGCGCGCTTGTGATCTGATCACACCCATTGTAGGAAAATGCGAATTCAGTCGGAACCGTCCACCTCGCTCATTCGTTGGCGCACGCGCTGCCGCCGCCTGGATATAACAAGCAACGCCCTCATTGCATGGTGTTGACGCTGGCCAACGGTGGCGTCTATTTCTTCCAAGCAGGCACAGAAGAGCTCGTCAACGAATGGGTCTCGACGTGCAACTACTGGGCTGCCCGGATGAGCAAGGAACCGCTCGCGGGTGGTGTCTCTAATATGGAATACGGGTGGAATCGGCTGTCGGACCCACAT
>JBBPOJ010000755.1:0-20896 GCA_038091395.1 Leccinum rimulosum
GACCACCACCGCCCCCGCTCCCACTGGCATTAGTCAAGGTCGAGCAAACTATGCCATCCACGTCAACGTCGAGGGAAAGCGACTCCATGCGGACCGGGCCCGGCTTGGAACCCCTTCGTCTGCATCTCGGACACTCACTTGCGTAGGGGTGTGCCATTTCCCTCTGTTTTGGCGATAGCCTGAGGTTCCACCATGTATACGCAATCGTTGTACAAGCTCGTCTCCGAATCGTATCTCAAACCGTTCACCGTTCTCTCGCACAACTTGCTGCGGGACAAGAGGATAAAGTACGAGTGATGAAAAGGCAAAGATTACTGGTTTCCCGACTGCAAAGGAGCTTCGGGAGGCCAAGGTGACTGCTGAGGCGAGGTTGAGGAGGGAGGAGGAGGAAGCGGAGAAGGTCGGGTTGGTGCGTGTTGTCTGGGGCGTTTTCTGTGGCTCTGAAAGGGATTGATCGGCCGATTGAGATACGGAGGGCGAAGGAGCAACCGAGTGCGTGCTCGACCAAGGGGGTTGTCCGTTTCAGTGGGGGCACTTGAGCGTGACTGAACCTCTGCCTGGCTGCCATCGCAAAAGAACAAAACGGAAGATGTCGTTGTGGATGTGAGTGTGTACCCTTTGCTTGCCCAGAGCAATTTATTGATCGTTTCGTAGGACGAAGTTTACTTTCGAGTGAACTTTGACAAGTTCAACATCCACATTCGCAACAAGGTACGTTCCTGCATCCCAAACGCCTTGATCTCAATCATGTTGATGAAGTAGATGTCATCGAGAGTGCTGTAGAAGAACGGTTTAACCACAGTGCCGCCATAGTCATGAGGGCCACCCTGAAAGCGACCGAGTCGAAACAACAGTCCGTTTCCGAGATACGCTCAGGTATGTCAGTCCATCTGTGCTTACACACAGAGAATTGACTTCTCATGCACTTGTAGACCCTACTTCTATTGCGGCTATTGGGATACATATACCCGACGACGAGAATCTGTCAGAAGGACTCGCGACTACATCCAAAAAACCATCGTCGTCATCCTTGATCAAAAACTACCTTGGCCGCTTGGCTTGCGCCGACAATCCGACTCCAGTTGGTAAAGCGGCGTCCTACGTCAGTCTGGGGGACAACAAGATCAACGTCGAGTTTGATACCATTAGCAAGCGGATGAGGAGACGTGTATTAGAAGCAGTGACGAGGGAACGGCATGGGGATGATGGTGTGTGAATCGTCCGACTATTGTTAGACGTGGGGAAGATGGACGAAAAACAGGTGAGTATTCTCTTTTCGACAGAGAAACGCAAACGTGATTGCGCCTGGGTTATAGATAGCCAAAGTGGCGATGATGGCCAACAAGGATGTCCGACCGTTGTTGTCCGCGCTCTCTTCCGACTTTTTGATATCAACGCAGGAGGTTCCGCGAAGTGCCGACCGCAATCCGACGCGAACGTTTTATCTTTGGTGAGTTGTCTCGACAAGCGTGGATATAGCTGTTGCTCAATGGCTTTATTTCTGTAGGCATGTCGACTTGACAAAAACCTACTCTGCGCTCCTCGCGAGTCTTTACAAGACGCTGTTCAACATTGGCATGCGTCGACAAGCAGAGCAGGAGGAGCCAAATGTCAAGGCTGTCCTGATCAAACGAGAGCGCACGGACGTCGCTCAGGACGCAAGTCTGTTGACGCGGATGGAACGGGAGGTGTTGGCGGAGTGGGAGCGAAAACGGGAGATGCTGGACGTGTTAGAGATGCGGGTGGAGGAGGCAGTGTTTATTCTGAGGGATCTTGATTTGAGTGGTGGTACGGAGGATGCGTGAATGTGTAGAATACTGGCAATGGGGTGTGAGATGACGACTTAGACGCGACTCGAATGCTGGAGGATGGCCAGAGTGGGAGTGAGTGAGTGAGTGGAACGGTCCGTCTGTCAATTGTTGCCTGTGAGGATAGTGTCACTGAGCAATCCCGAAAGCGTGCACGTGCATCTGCCCCTTTCATACCAGATCCTACATTACTCACCGTTACTCACTTCCGCGCTCTGTGTCCTCTATATGCCTCATACCGGTGGTTCCATCTCCATGATGATCGTCGTCGTTGAAAGGAGGGTAGTGAAAATTCGCATGTATGGTGAGCGCGTGTCGAGTCTGATTCCCTGAAGGTGTTCAAGCACTATGAGCACACAATCGGAAGGAGGACCAACGGACATGGAATAATTTCTCTTGAATACGCCAGTGGAAGTTGGTCCACAATTCGAGGAATCACGTTGATAGTTTAGTTCTGCGAGATCATAATCAGATAGTGAGGTCAGGAGAACATATGACGAAACCAATGAGACAAACGGTCCCCAGGATCTTCGACGGATAGGTGAGGTATCTTGCTTAGATACGATAGCGACATTATGGACGCAGAAAGGAGAGCGCCCAGGGCTCAGGGCTCAGGGCACAGGGTTCCTGCGTGAGAGTGAATGAGCGTGCACGTGTTTCTCTTTGTACCTGACCCAGTATGTTTTCCAAGTTCCGCTCAAGGAAGAGGAATGGTGAGTAGTGCGTAGGCAACGCAATCGATGAACGACGCTGATGAGAGAAACAGAGTCGAGTAGTAGGGCGGACAGCCCACTTTCCTTGGACGGTGGTCAACAGGCGCAAACATCAGCGACCAACGAAAGCCTACTAGAGGTACTGGTGGATGCTCAGGAATTGAATGGATCCAACGTCACAACCGACGCGAATCCAATCGAAATCGTTGCTCAAGATCATTTATATTCGGTCGCTCTTCTTGCTGATGGGGAACATGTCATGAGCGGGGGATATGGAGAGAAGATTCAACAATGGCGAGTGAAGGATGGCAAGGAGGTGGGGAAGCCAGTGGACGTTGGGAGTTCAATTTATGACCTGGCAGCCACACAAGATGGCAAGTGGATCTCGTGTGGGACTGAGAGCGGTCAAGTGATGGTCTGGAATGCGAAAACCCAAGAAAAAGTGGTCCACTTCAAAGCACACGACGGGCCGGTGAATGCGGTGGACGTTTCAGCAGACGGAACGAAAATCGCGACAGGATCGGATGACAATACGCTTAGTGTCTGGTCGTTTGATGCTGGCAAGCGACTCCTCGGTCCGTTCAAACACAACTTTTCTGTGGCCGCAATAAAGTTCTCTCCCGACGGACGACACATTGCTGCCGCCACATGGGATCGAGACTCTGTTCGTATCTACGACGGCAGTAACGTCCCCGTAGTAGACTTTCCAATTCGGGTCGGTTTGTGGCACAACGAATCCCTCACCTGGGCCAGCGACTCGAACCGCCTCTTTGCCTTGTCCAAAGACGGCAATATTCACTGCGTGTCCATCAAGAAGACGCTCGCGAAATGGCGCATTCACAGCGACGACCATCTCAGCTGTATCGCACTGGCATGCAACGACAGAGTCATCGCAGCCTCCGCTAATTCGTCGCTCTCACTATGGGACACCGAGACACATCAACAAGTTGGGACTGTCATCCACCACTCCCACCCCATCTCGTCCATGGCCATTTCGGCAAGCTACGTCATTGCGACCGCTGGAAACAAGGCAATCACGCTGCGGAATCTTTATGACATCCTTCCCTCACCCTACTGCAACAATGTGAGTAACGCTGCTCGTGTGAGATCACGTCCTTATCATTTTGTCCTTTGCTGCTCCAGGTGCGCTTGGAACCAGAAATCCGTCGCTTGAATATTGAAAAACTGGGTATTGACGAATATTCATTTCCACCAGAGGTCAATGTAGCAAATCTCGAGAAAACTGTTCAAGAACTGCGTAGCCAGCTTGCTATGTCCAATCAGGAAAAGGAAACCCTCAAAGAAAGTTCAGGTACGTTCTCTCTGCCTTCATCACAACGTCGCTGACAGTTTCATCTATTAGATTGCAAAATTAACTACCTCCGCAAAACCATTCAGGAACTCGGCCGCGCGCTTGCCACCTCCCAACAGGAAGTCGATCAATTAACCAACGCGAACAGGTCATTACATGCTGACCTTGGCACGCAGCAAGCGAGTTTAGGTTTGTTTGCTATCATCCCAACGTACGCCTCTCCCTGACCCGTTTTCTGTGCCCATTGCACAAAAATAGCTGACCGCGAGCAAGCAAATCAAGAGCTGCGTGACGCGCTTCGTGCCCATGAGAAGAAGCACGAGTGTGAAAGGTTGTATGCCCAGGGTCACATATACGATGCTGCACTGCGTCTCGTCGAGATTGCGAGTGCAATGACAGAGAATCTGAAGCAAAACAAATCAATAGTCGACTGGCTGGAAGGTCAGTTTCTCCAACACATCATATGAGAATACGTTGAATGCCTGCCATCAGAATTCACGGCCAAATGCTCATCTGAGCTTCGGACAAGGGGAGATAAGGCATCGAGTGCCAGGAAACATGACGAGGCACTATCAGCCTACTCCACTATATTATTGCTCACTCCTTCGCCTCCGGAAGGTGTACTAATGGGATGGGCGAGAATGGCACTCGTTCGCTACTCAACAAATGAGGCATTGTGTGCCGCAGACAAGGTATATTTCATGTGGTTGTTTAGAACAGCTTGTTGACTGGTTCCGTTCAGCTCAAAGTTACAAAATTTCATGTTTACCGGGCGATTTGTGAGGTTCTCGAAGACGACGATCGTGTTACAGAGGCGATTGAATGCTTCCAAAACATGAAGGGCGAGCTATCGCAGGAGATGACTGGCCCGGATGAACGATCGCAATGGGAATTGAGTGAGTATCTGCTATGACAACACTGAGACTTGGCTGAAAGTCTTCCAAGATTTCCGACGACGCTATATCGAGAAGCTAGAAAAGAGGGGCGATGAAGCGAAGGACGCGAAGAACCACCACGCTGCAATCGGATCCTACTCAAGCGCACTCTCACTTGACCCGGAAAACATCAACGACATCATAGTCAAATGCTGCTCGGCGCGAGTAGGGTATCTCGAGGACGAACTAAGGACTGCTACTATGGTATGGATCAACTCACGCGTCCTGTCAAATTGATGGCATTGACGATACGACCAGGATATTGAACGCAACCCGTTGTCCTACAGAGGATACAAAAGGAAACATACTGTATTACATAGCATGGGGCGCTACGAGGAGGCATTCGATACACTCGAGATGATGATGTCGAGCATGGAGACCTCACCTGACCCACAAATTCGGGGTGAGCCTGTCTTATTTGTGTTATCGAGACGACATGGGTTAATATTGCTCTAATGATAGACTTCCGGAGAGGATACCTCGATATCACTCCACTGATCCGCAAGGTCGTCGAGGAGACCATCCATGACATACCCCGCGCACTCATTGACACCACCACTGGTCGTCTCTACGACAAGGCACAACAGGCAGCAGCATTCGAACAAATCCCCATATTCAACCAGTTGCGGTCTTCCATGACTACTCATAATCTGCTCGACTTGGCGCGCATAAAGAGGGAGGTGGGGAAGTTCTACGAATATGTGATGTTGTCGCACAGGTGGCAGCCACCCGAGCCATCTTTCCAAACGATTGAGAATGCCCTCGTCTATGAACTACCCATATCCCCCACGATTGACAAGCTCGTCAACTTCTGCAGGCTTGTGCAGTCCCGCCGTTTCAGATGGGCATGGAGTGACACATGCTGTGTTAACCAGAGCGACAAAGGAATTCAGCAAGAATCTGTTGTTGCCATGTTTCAGTGGTATTGTCGCGCGGCACTGACGATCGTCCATCTTGTTGGTGTTTTCTCAGACACACAGGAGCCTGGATCTCTGTGGAAGAGTATCTGGAACACGCGCGGGTGGACATACCAGGAGTACGTCGCTTCGAGAGTCATCCAATTTTATACGGAGGATTGGAAGCCGTACCTCGGTCTAGAGATATACAATCACAAGGAATCTCCTATCATCCTCTCTGAGATGGAACAGGCCACAACGTTTGCCACTCAGGCCCTCGCAACGCTTCAGCCAGGGTTGACGAGTGTGCGCGAGAAACTCTATCTTGCTTCGAAGCGCGCAACGACGCGGAGGGAGGATACCGCGTACTGTCTGTTTGGTATCTTCAATGTCACCCTTCCTGTCATATACGGTGAGGGCAACCAAGCAGTCGGACGACTCTTGGAACACATCCTCACGCGGTCGGACAACGCCACCATTCTGGCTTGGACTGGGAATGCGGGTAGCAATCACAGCTATCTCCCTTTCGATCTTACTGTTTACGATCAAGTTGTTCCGCCACATGTTCCGCAACCTGTCGAGACCGCCGAGATGGATCAGATTATGACGGCATTACACTCATCATTCCCTGACCCTTCCCCAATTGTTCAGTTATATGAACGGCTCGTCGATGTCCCCTCACTGTCCATTGTTTCCGGTCGACTGAAACTTCCTGGTCTCGTTTTTCGTGTCACCAACATTACCCCTCTCCCGGCATCCGAATCTGACTCGGGCCTTCATGTTTACCATGCAACAACTCGGATTCTGGGCGAGGTACGGATTGAAACCAAGGTCGATTCGCTTGCAATGCAGCATTTAGTTCTCGTTCATCCGTGGATTAGTTCCTTGATTGACGAGGATTTCGACGGTGATATTCCTCTGTTTGATTTGCCTAAGCGCGCATTCCGGCTTGTCGTTCGACTCAGGAAGCCCTTCGGTGGGCTGTTACTCGCCTCCCAGAGTCGCGTGCAGTACAAACGTGTCGCGACGGACAGTTTCATCAAGGTTCAGATCCGGGCGGAGACGCCGTTGGAGGAATTGATGGGTAGTATTCGTACAGTCGACGTTCAGTAGTTCCTATTATCGGGTGGCATAGAAAACAACATCTCAGATTTTTCTTTTGCCAATATCACACTTCTTGTACCCTTGTATATTATTCTGCCTAGATTAATTCTCAGTCAGATCCATATTTAAGGCCCTCCGGGTGGTCCTGGACCCGAAACTCGAAACAGCACATTCGGACGAGAAAGACCAAATTGCATATCCATGTTGTCATACGCACCTTCCAACTTCCAAATCCACCAGTGGAGCAGCTCATCGAAGCTACACTCAATTCACAGAAACTCACACTTTACACGACCTCACACCACTGCAGCCCCAGTCGATTAAATTAGGCTGCTCGATGATTCCAACGAAGATCCCTCGCGTTGCGACGAATGGTAGGCAAGTTAATCAAAAAAGCCAACATTGATCAGCAAAATCACATCTGTGAATTTTAAATTCGATCCCTATAGTAACTTGTTACTCGTAATCAAGGTGTAGCGTGTAGTGAGCGCATGACAGAGTGAGCAAAAGCGTTTTCCAGTACGTGGGTCCGTTGAGCGAGCTGCTTACTGTTGTTGTGAAACGACGGGATATATTTAACTGGATTAACTATAAAATTTATATTGGCGTATATAGGGACTTGGCTAATCTAAACATTCAACGAGAACACGCGCGCGATCTGAAAAGAAGAGAGGATAAGGGGAAACCACGTAAACGAAGTAGTTAAATGTGAGTCGTCCAAGGCATTTGAGTCCTGTCGGAAGTAGTTAAATGGACGTGGGGAAGATGGACGAAAAACAGGTGAGTATTCTCTTTTCGACAGATAAACGTAAACGTGATTGTGCCTTGGTTATAGATAGCCAAAGTGGCGATGATGGCCAACAAGGACTTTTTGATATCAACGCAGGAGGTTCCGCGAAGTGCAGACCGCAATCCGACGCGAACGTTTTATCTTTGGTGAGTCGTCTCGGCAAGCGTGGATATAGCTGCTGCTCAGTGGCTTTATTTCTGTAGGCATGTCGACTTGACAAAAACCTACTCTGCGCTCCTCGCGAGTCTTTACAAGACGCTGTTCAGGCATGCGTCGACAAGCGGAGCAGGAGGAGCCAAATATCAAGACTGTCCTGACAAAACGAGAGCGCACGGATGTCGCTCGGGACGCAAGTCTGTTGACGCGCATGGAGCGGGAGGTGTTGGCAGAGTGGGAACGAAAACGGGAGATGCTGGACGTGTTAGAGATGCGAGTGGAGGAGGTGGTGTTTATTCTGAGGGATCTTGATTTGAGTGGTGGTGCGGACGATGCGTAATGTGTAGAACACTGGCAACTCGGAGTGTTAGATGACCACTTGAGCACGACTCGAGTGTTGGAGGTTGGCCAGAGGGAGTGGAAGTTGAACGGTCCATCTGTCACTTGTTGCCTGTGAGGATGGCGTCACTGAGCGATCTCAACATTTCAACCATCATACGGGACGTGCCCGGAAAACGTTCATCTGCCCCTTTCATACCAGATCCTGCATTACCCACCGTTTCTCACTTCCGCGCTCTGTTCTCTAGAGCGTTGAACATGGGTGGTTCCATCTTCAGGATGAGAGTATGTGAGAATGCGCATGTGTCGAGTTTGAGTGGATGACGTATCCTCCGATGGCGTTCTAGTACATTCGGAGCACACAATCGGAAGGAAGATGAACGGACGTGTACGACATGAAAGAATTGTCTCTTGAGTGCACAAGTGGAAATTGGTCTACAATTCGAGGAGTCACGTTGCTATTTTAGTTCTGCGAGATAATAATCAGACAGTGAGGCCAGGAGAACATCTGACGAAACAAAAGCAGAGAAACTATCCTCAGGATCCTCGACTGATAGGTGGGGTATCTTGCTTAGATACCACGATAGCAGCGATGTTATGTACGCATAAAGGCGGCGAGCGCCCAGGGCACAGGGTACCTGCGTGAGAGTGATTGAGCGTGCACGAGTATGCCAAGCGATAAAAGCGTGCGTGCGAACGACAAGACATTCTCTTCCTGACCCAGTATGTTTGACAAGTTGCGCTCAAGAATGAGGAATGGTGAGTAGTGCGTAGGCAAGACCATTGACGAACTACGCTGACGAGAGCAACAGAGCCAAGTACGGGTCAGCAGGTGCAAACATCGGCGACCAACGAAAGAGAGGTACTGACGGATACTCAGGAATCGAATGGAAAAAGCTCCTCCAATGTCGCAACTGACGCGAAGCCAATCGAAATCAAAGCTCAAGATGAGATATATTCGGTCGCTTTTCTTGCTGATGGGGAGCATGTCGTGAGCGGGGGCTGGGAAAAGAAGATTCGACAATGGCGAGTGGAGGATGGTAAGGAGGTGGGGAAGCCAATGGACGCTGGGAGTTGGCCCATTTATGACCTGGCAGTCACACAAGATGGCCAGTGGATTGTGTGTGGGACGAACGATGGTCGAGTGATGGTCTGGGATGCGAAGGGCCACGAAAAGGTGGTCGGGTTCAAAGCACACGACGGGCAGGTGGATGCGGTGGATGTTTCAGCAGATGGGACGAAAATCGCAACAGGATCAAGTGACAAGACGTTCAGTGTCTGGTCGTTTTCCGATGGCGAACGACTCCTGGGCCCATTCAAACACAACTATGTGCTTGCAGTAAAGTTCTCTCCCAACGGACGACGCATCGCTACTGCCACATGGAAGCGCGACTCTGTTCGGGTCTATGACGGCAACGACGTCCTCGCAGACTTTCCAATTCGGGTCAGCTCGTGGCACAACGAATCCCTCACCTGGGCGAGCGACTCGAACCGCCTCTTTGCCTTGTCCAAAGACGGCGACATTCACTCTCTCGACGTGTCCACCAAGAAGACGCTCGCGAAATGGCGCATTCACAGCGACAACCCAAGCTGTATTGCACTGGCATGCAACGACACAATCATCGCAGCCTCCGCTAATTCGTCGCTCTCACTCTGGGACACCAAGACATACCAACAAATCGGCAACGTCATCCACGACTCCCACCTCATCCGGTCCATGACCATATCGCCAAGCTATGGCATTGCGACCGCTGGAGACAAGGCAATCACGCTGCGGAATCTCTATGACATCCTTCCCTCACCTTACCGCGACATTGTGAGTAACGCTGCTCGTGTAAGATCCTGTCTTTATCAATTTGTCCTTCGTTGCTCCAGGTGCGCATGGAGCAAGTCATCCGGTGTTTGAAGGTTGAAAAGAACGATCTCGAAGACACGGTTCAGTCCCTACGCGCAGAGTACTCCCGCGAAAGTACGCTCATTAGCTATATGACTCTGCTGCGCTGATATTCATTCCACCAGAGGACAATGTAGCAAATCTCGAGAAAACTGTTCAACAACTCCGTGACCAGCTTGCTATGCCCAATCAGGAAAAGGAAACACTCAAAGATAGTTCAGGTACGTTCTCTCCGCCATCAACACAACGTCGTTGACAGTCCCATTCATTAGATCGCAAAGTTGACCATTTCCGCGGAACCTTCCAGGACCGCGAGCGAGCCGTTCAAGAACTACGTGACGCCCTTCGTGTCCATGAGAAGAAGCACGAGTGCGAAAGGTTGTACGCCCAGGGTCACATATACGATGCTGCACTGCGTATCCTCGAGATTGCGAGCGCAATGACAGTCAATCTGAAGCAAAACAAATTAATCGTCGACTGGCTCAAAGGTCAGTTTCTCCAACACATCATATGAGAATATATTCAATCCCTACCATCAGAATTCACGGACAAATGCTTATCTGAGCTTCGGACAATGGGAGATGAGGCATCGAGTGCCAAGAAACACGACGAGGCACTGTTAGCCTACTCCACTATATTGTTGCTCACACCATCGCCTCCGGAGGGTGTGCTGACGCGATGGGCGAGAATGGGACTCGTTCGTTACTCAACAAACGAGGCATTGTGTGCCGCAGACAAGGTATATTTCATGTGGTTGTTTAGAACAGCTTGTTGACTGGTTCCGTTCAGCTCAAAGTTACAAAATTTCATGTTTACCGGGCGATTTGTGAGGTTCTCGAAGACGACGATCGTGTCACAGAGGCGATTGAATGCTTCCAAAACATGGGCGAGCTATCGCAAGAGACGACTGGCTCGGATGAACGATCGCAATGGGAATTGAGTGAGTATCTACTATGACAACACTGAGACTTGGCTGAAAGTCTTCCAAGATTTTGGACGACACTATATCGAGAAACTGGAAAAGGGGGGCGATGAAGCGAAGAACCACCACGCTGCCATCGGATCCTACTCAAGCGCACTCTCACGTGACCCTGAAAACGTCAACGACATCATAGTCAAATGCTGCAAGGCGCGAGTAGGGTATTTGGAGGACGAACTAAGCACTGTTACTATGGTATGGATGCACTCACGCGTCCTGTCAAGTGACGGCATTGACGATACGACCAGGATATTGAACGCAATCCGTTGTCCTACAGAGGATACAAAAGGAAACATACTGTATTACACACCATGGGGCGCTACGAGGAGGCATTCGATACATTCGAGATGATGATGTCGAGCATGGAGAAATCACCTGACCCACAAATTCAGGGTGAGCCTGTCTTCTTTGTGTTGCCCAGACGACATGGGTTGATTTTGTGTTGATAATAGACCTCTGGAGAGGATACCTTGATACCACTCCACTGATCCGCAAGGTCATCGAGGAGACCATCCATGACATACCCCGCGCACTCATTGACACCACCACTGGTCGTCTCTACGACAAGACACAGCAGGCAGCAGCATTTGAACAATTCCCCATATTCAACCAGTTGCGGTCTTCCATGACTACTCATAATCTGCTCGACTTGGCGCGCATAAAGAGGGAGGTGGGGAAGTTCTACGAATATGTGATGTTGTCGCACAGGTGGCAGCCACCCGAGCCATCTTTCCAATTGGTCGAGAATGCCCTCATCTATGAACTACCCACATCCCCCACGATTGACAAGCTCGTCAATTTCTGCAAGCTTGTGCAGTCCCGCCGTTTCAGATGGGCATGGAGTGACACATGCTGTGTTAACCAGAGCGACAAAGGAGTCCAGCAGGAATCGGTTGTTGCCATGTTTCAGTGGTATTGTCGCGCGGCCCTGACGATCGTCCACCTTGTCGGTGTTTTCTCAGATACACAGGAGCCTGGGTCTCTGTGGAAGAGTATCTGGAACACGCGCGGGTGGACATACCAGGAATATGTTGCTTCGAGGGTCATCCAATTTTATACAGAGGATTGGAAGCCGTACCTCGATCTGGAGATATTCAATCACAAGGAATCTCCTATCATCCTCTCCGAGATGGAACAGGCAACCAATTTTGCCACTCAGGCCCTTGCTACGCTTCAACCAGGGCTGACGAGGGCGCGCGAGAAGTTGTACTTGGCTTCGAGGCGCGAAACGACACGTGTAGAAGATATTGCATACTCCTTGTTTGGTATCTTTGATGTCGCACTTCCGGTCATATATGGCGAGGGCAAGCGAGCAGTCGGTCGGCTCTTGGAACACATCCTCATGCGGTCTGACACTGTCACGATTCTCGCCTGGACTGGAATCTCGGGTGGTAACCACAGCTACCTTCCTTTGGATCTCATCGTTTATGATCAAGTCGTTCCCCCGCACGTTCCGCAACCTGTCGAGACCGCCGAAATGGATCGGATTATCACGGCATTGCACTCATCATTCCCTGACCCTTCCCCGATCGTTCAGTTATATGAACGACTCCTCGGTGTTCCCTCACTGTCCATTGTTGCCGGTCGACTTCAACTTCCTGGTCTTATTTTCCGTGTCACCAACATCACCCCTCTCCCGGCATCCCAATCCGACTCGGGCCTTCATATTTATCATGCCACAACTCAGATCCTGGGTGAGGTACGGATTGAAACCAAGGACGAGTCACTTGCGATGCAGCATTTAGTTCTCGTTCATCCATGGATTAGCTCCTTAGTTGACGAGGATTTTGAGGGTGATAATCCTCTGTTTGATCTGCCTACGCGCGCATTCCGGCTTGTCGTTCGGCTCAGGGAGCCCTTTGGTGGGCTGTTACTCGCCTCCGAGAGTCGCGTGCAGTACAAACGTGTCGCGACGGACAGTTTCATCATGGTTCAGATCCGGGCGGAGACGCCGTTGGAGGAATTGATGGCTAGTATTCGTACAGTCGACATTCAGTAGTTCCAATCCTCGGATGGCGTAGGAAACGGATTTTTCTTTTGCCGATATCGACGCACTTCTTATACCCTTGGATGTCATTCTGTCTGGATCAATTGCTCAGTCGGATCCGACGGTCGTCTTAGTAGACAGGTTTGACTCGCAGTTCTCTCATATGCCTCGAGGCCATCGCAGCCTGTGTGACTTGACATTCTAGCTACCTGCTGTACGTACTTGTAACTTTGGGGCTTGGGACTCAGAGTCACTAAGACCAACTGCCAGTGCCAGCAGCGCGACATCCGCATGACTCCCGCCGCCCTCGCTCCCAGTAGTCAAGGAAAGTCGAGCAAACTACGCCATCCACGTCGATGTCGAGGGAAAGCGACTTCCTGCCCTGGCCCCACTTGGACCCGCTTCGTCTGCATCTCAAACACCCACTCGCGCAAGTACCGCGTTCCACCTTGGGACGTGCTCTTGCACGCTGGCGATTTGACCAGTTGGGAGCATCCGTTGCAGTTGACGACGACAACAGAGTGGCTCAAGTCGTTTGACCATCCCGTAAACTTTCAAGGTGTGAGTGTGCCATTTCCCTTTGTTTTGACGATAGGTTCCAGCATGTACTTGTGTCCGAATCGTATCTCAGAACGTCCACGCCGCATTCTCTCGCACAATTCGCTGCGGGACAAGAGGATAAAGTACGAGGGTGAGGAAAAGGCAAAGATTACTGATTTCCTGACTGCAAAGGAGCTTCGGGCGGCCAAGGTGACTGCTGAGGCAAGGAGGAGGAGGGAGGAGGAAGCGGAGAAGGTCGGGTTGGTACGTGTCGACTGGGGCGTTTTCTCTGAAAGGGATTAATCGGCCAATTTAGAGGGCGAAGGAGCAACCGAGTGCGCGCTCGATCAAGGTAACGGTTTCAATGGGGACACTGCCGTTCCAGAAGAACAAAACGGCGGAGGATTTGAGTGTACCCTTGGCTTTCCCAGAGCGATCGCAACCCACGCACATTGATCCCAGTGTTGATAAAGTAGATGTAGCTCATCGAGAGTGCTGTAAAAGAACGGTTCAACCACAGTGCCGCCATAGTTAGGTGGGCCCTGAAAGCGACCGAGTCGAGATAATATCCCGTTTCCGAGATACACATGGAGAACGCCTTCTCATTCACTTGTAAATCCCTACTTCTATTGCGGCTATTGGATGCATATACCCGAAGCCGAGAATCTGTCAGAAGGACTCGCGACTACCTCCAAGTGACGATGATGGCCAACTAGGATGTTCGACCGTTGTTGTCCACGCTCTCTTCTGACTTTTTGATATCAACACAGGAGGTTCCGCGAAGTGCGGACCGCAATCCGACGCTAACGTTTTGTCTTGATAAAGCTGTTCCTCAATGGCTTTATTTCTGTAGGCATGTCGAACAAAAACCTACTCTGCGCTCCTCGCGAGTCTTTACAAGACGCTGTTCAACGTTCAACATTGACATGCGTCGACAAGCGGACCAGGAAGAGACAAACGTCAAGGCTGTCCTGATGAAACGAAAGCGCACGTCTGTCGCTCAAGATGCGAGTCTGTTGACGCGGATGGAACGGGAGGTGTTGGCGGAGTGGGAGTGAAAACGGGAGATGCTGGACCTGTTAGAGATGCGGGTGGAGGAGGCAGTGATTATTCTAAGGGATCTTGATTTGGGTGGTGGTAGGAGGATGCGTGGACGTGTAGAACACTGGCAATTGAGGAGATTCGGGGTGCGAGATGACGACTTAAGCGTGACTCGAGTGCTGGAGGTTGGCCAGAGGGAGTGGAACGGTCCATCTGTCAATTGTTGTCTGCGAGGATGGCGTCACTGAGCGATGTCCATCGTTCAAGATTTCAACCATCATACGTTATGCATCTGTCTCTTTCATACCAGATCCTACATTATCGTAGCGGCGCAGAGTCTTGCGCCAAGTCCCCGACTCCTGGGAATAACGAATATCATACGGTCCGGAATATTGATCAAATACTGAACGTGCTGTTGAAATGACAAAGCAGTCGGTCCGGACTTGTCCTCTAAGCCACCAATCCCGTACGGGAAAAGCAGAGGATACATACCAGGGAAGAAGTTGGGATTAATATTGTTATATTCGTTTATCGGCTGTGATCCATGATATATGATGTACGATAAGGCCAGGACCGGTCGAAGAGCGAGGGATAAGCCTACGCAATGCAGCAGCAGTGAACGTCCGACCGCTGAGTCTGACTCATCTCAGAATCAGAGACACCCATCTCTTCTAGAAACATCGCGGGACTCGATCTTTCAGCTGCCGTTTCGTGGTCATTGCACTGTCCTGAAGTGCCAGTGGCAGCCTGAGATTATTGATGCATGAATGAGCATTGCAGCCTGGGTGATCCTCAAAGCCCGCAGTTTCCTCATGAAAAACTGACTTTGCATCCAGCTCGTCAGTCACTAGTCACTGGTCCTCAACGACAGATTCCGAATCTGCTAAACCACTGGGAATTATGTATATCATCATCTGGATATAAATCGAGAGTATGGGATGGTAGCATACAGACGATTGTGATGCTTCAGCCACAACAGAAAATTCCATATCTTTGCCTTGCGCACACGAAACGTTGTTTCAAGTTGTTCTAGGATGGCAGAGTGATTCGAGTTCAACTCGATTCAACTTCCGAGTCGTTTATGTATTTGTGTTTATTTGCAACAATTATCCCGTGATCTAATCTACAAATTTAGTAAGGAATTCGCGCGGGTCCTTTTGCACAGAGCGGCTCGAATTGACGCGAGAAAACCCGGAGAGTCCCCACTTAGCGTGGGAGTCGGGGACCAACCGTTTCTTACTTCCGCGCTGTGACCTCTACATGCCTCATACCGGTAGTTCTATCATCAGGATGACCGTTGTCGTTGAAAGGAGGGTAGTGAAAATGCGCATGTATAGTGAGCGCGTGTCGAGTGAGCGGGCGACGTATCCTCTGATAGTATTCTAGTACATTCGGAGCACGCAATCGGGAGGATCACATTGCTAGTTCAGTTCTGCGAGATAATAATTGAATGGTGAGGCCAGGCGAACATATGACGAAACGATACCGTCCTCAGGATCCTCGACTGATAGTTGGGGTATCTCGCTTAGATACCACGATAACGATGTTATGTACACACAAAGGAGAGCGCTCAGGGCTCAGGGTACAGGGTCCCTGCGTGAGAGTGGATGAGCGTGCACGGGGCGCCGTGTACTATATGAGGCGATGAAAGCATGCTGTGAGTGAACGACAAGACATTCTCTTTGTACCTGACCCATTATGTTTTCCAAGTTGCGCTCAAGGAAGAAGAATGGTGAGTAGTGCGTAGGCAAGGTCATTGATGAACGGCGCTGACGAGAGCAGAGCCGAATAGGACCAGTAGTCCGCTTCCCTGGACCTTGGACGGTGGTCAGCAGGTACAAGCATCGGCGACCGACGAAAGAGAGGTACCGGTGGATACTCAGGAATCAAATGGAAAAAGCTCCACCTCGATTGTCGCAACTGACGCGAATGCAATCGAAATCAAAGCTGAAGATCTGATATATTCGATTGCTTTTCTTGCTGATGGAGAGCATGTCGTGGGCGGGGGAAGGGAAAAGAAAGTTCGACAATGGCGAGTGGAGGATGGCAAGGAGGTGGGGAAGCCAATGGACGCTAGGAGTTTCATTTGTGACCTGGCAGTCACAAAAGATAACAAGTGGATCGTGTGTGGGACGGGGAGTGGTCAACTGATCATCTGGAATGCGACAAACCACGAAAAGGTGGTGGACTTCAAAGCACACGACGGGCCGGTGAATGCATTGGACGTTGCAGCAGATGGGATGAAAATCGCAACAGGATCGGATGACAAGACACTCAGTATCTGGTCGTTTCCCGTTGGCCAACGACTCCTCGGCCCATTTAAACACGACCATTTTGTGGCTGCAGTGAAGTTCTCTCCCGACGGACGACGCATCGCTACTGCCACGTGGAATCGAGACTCCGTTCGGGTCTACGACAGTAACAACGTCCTCGCAGACTTTCCAATTTGGGTCGGTTCGTGGCACAACGAATCCCTCACCTGGGCGAGCGATTCCAACCGCCTCTTTGCCTTGTCCGAAGGCAGTGACATTCACTGCCTCGACGTGTCCACCAAGAAGACGCTCGCGAAATGGGGCATTCACAGCGACGACGAACCAAGGTGTATCGCACTGGCATGCAACGACACAATCATCGCAGCCTCCGCTAATTCGTCGATCTCGCTTTGGGACACTGAGACACATCAACAAATTGGGAACACCATCCACCACTCCTATGTCATTTATTCCATGGCCATCTCACCAAGTTACGACATTGCGACCGCTGGAGACAACAACATCACGCTGCAGAATCTCTATGACATCCTTCCCTCACCTTACCACGACATTGTGAGTAACTTTGCCCGTGTAAGATCCAGTCCTTATCAACTTGTCCTTGGCAGTTCCAGGTGCGCTTGAAGCGAGAAATCCGGTGCTTGAATGTTGAAAAGAAATATCTCGAAGACCCAGTACAGTCCCTACGTGCACAGAACTCCCGCCAAAGTACGCTTGTTAACCGTATGCCTCTTCTGTGGAGATATTCATTTCCACCAGAGAACGATGTAGCAAATCTCAACAAAACTGTTCAACAACTCCGTGACCAGCTTGTCATATCCAATCAGGAAAAGGAAACCCTCAAAGAAAGTTCAGGTACGTTCTCTCCGTCATCAACACAACGTCTCATCCATTAGATCTCAAAATAGACCATCTCCGCGAAACCGTTCAGGAACTCGACCGCGCGCTTGCCACCTCCAAACAGGAAGTCGATCAATTAACCAAAACGACTAGGTCACTACACGCTGACCTTGACACGCAGCAAGCGAGCTTAGGTTTGTTTGTTATCATTCCAACATATGTCTCTCCCTGATTCGTTTTCCGTGCCCATGGCACAAAAATAGCTGACCGCGAGCGAGCTGTTCAAGAGTTACGTGACGCGCTTCGTGTCCATGAGAAGAAGCACGAGTGCGAAAGGTTGTACACCCAGGGTCACATATACGATGCTGCACTGCGTCTCCTCGAGATTGCGAGCGCAATGACAGTCAATCTGAAGCAAAACAAATTAATCGTCGACTGGCTCAAAGGTCAGTTTCTCCAACACATCATATGAGAATATATTCGATTCCTACCATCAGAATTCACGGACAAATGCTTATCTGAGCTACGGACAATGGGAGATGAAGCATCGAGTGCCAAGAAACACGACGAGGCACTGTTAGCCTACTCCACTATATTATTGCTCACTCCCTCGCCACCGGAGGGTGTACTGACGCGATGGGCGAGAATGGCACTCGTTCGTTACTCAACGAGTGAGGCGTTGTGTACCGCAGACAAGGTATATTTTATGTGGTTGTTTAGAACAGCATGTTGACTCGCTCCTTTCAGCTCAAAGTTACAAAATTCGATGCTTACCGTGCGATCTGTGAGGTTCTCAAAGACGACGATCGTGTTACGGAGGCGATTGAATGCTTCCAAAACATGAAGGACGAGCTATCCCAAGAAACGACTGGCCCGGAAGAACGATCGCGATGGGAATGGAGTGAGTACCTGCTACGTCAACGCTGAGACTGGGCTGAGAGCTATTCAAGATTTTCGACGATGCTGTATCGAGAAGCTGGAAAAGGGGGGTGATGAAGCGAAGGACGTGAAGAACTACCACGCTGCAATCGGATCCTACTCAAGCGCACTCTCACTTGACCCTGAAAACATGAACGACATCATAGTCAAATGCTGCAAGGCGCGAGTAAGGTATTTGGAGGACGAACTAAGTACTGCTACTATGGTATGGATTAATTCACGCATCCTGTCAAGTTGATGGCATTGATGATACGATCAGGATATTGAACACAACCCATTGTCCTACAGAGGATACAAAAGGAAACATGCTATATTGCATAGCATGGGGCACTATGATGATGCTTTCAATGCATTCGAGATGATGATGTCGAGCATGGAGAAATCACCTGACCCACAAATTCGGGGTGAGCCTGTCTTGTTTGTGTTGCCCAGACGACATGGGTTGATTTTGTGTTGATAATAGACCTCCGGAGAGGATACCTTGATACCACTCCACTGATCCGCAAGGTCGTTGAGGAGACCATCCATGACATACCCCGCGCACTCATTGACACCACCACTGGTCGTCTCTACGACAAGACACAGCAGGCAGCAGCATTCGAACAATTCCCCATATTCAACCAGTTGCGGTCTTCAATGACTACTCATAATCTGCTCGACTTGGCGCGCATACAGAGGGAGGTGGAGAAGTTCTACGAATATGTGATGTTCTCGCACAGGTGGCAGCCACCCGAGCCATCTTTCCAAATGATCGAGAATGCCCTCATCTATGAACTACCCATATCCCCCACAATTGACAAGCTTGTCAATTTCTGCAGGCTCGTGCAGTCCCGCCGTTTCAGATGGGCATGGAGTGACACATGCTGTGTTAACCAGAGCGACAAAGGAGTCCAGCAAGAATCGGTTGTCGCCATGTTTCAGTGGTATTGTCGCGCGGCCCTGACGATCGTCCACCTTGTCGGTGTTTTCTCAGATACACAGGAGCCTGGATCTCTGTGGAAGAGTATCTGGAACACGCGTGGGTGGACATACCAGGAGTACGTCGCTTCGAGGGTCATCCAATTTTATACGGAGGATTGGAAGCCGTACCTCGGTCTGGAGATATACAATCACAAGGAATCTCCTATCATCCTCTCCGAGATGGAACAGGCAACCAATTTTGCTACTCAGGCCCTTGCTACGCTTCAACCAGGGCTGATGAGGGCGCGCGAGAAGTTGTACTTGGCTTCGAGGCGCGAAACGACACGTGTAGAAGATATTGCATACTCCTTATTTGGCATCTTTGATGTTGCACTCCCAGTCATATATGGCGAGGGCAAGCGAGCAGTCGGTCGTCTCCTGGAACACATCCTCATGCGGTCTGACACTGTCACGATTCTCGCCTGGACTGGGATTTCAGGCAGTAACCACAGCTACCTTCCTTTGGATCTCACTGTATATGATCAAGTCGTTCCCCCGCAAGTTCCTCAATTGATTGAGACTGCCAAGATGGATCGGATTATCACGGCATTGCACTCATCATTCCCTGACCCTTCCCCGATCGTTCAGTTATATGAACGGCTACTCGGTGTTCCCTCACTGTCCATTGTTGCCGGTCGACTGAAACTTCCTGGTCTCGTTTTCCGTGTCACCAACATCACTGCTCTCCCGGCATCCCAATCCGACTCGGGCCTTCATATATATCATGCCAGAACTCGGATCCTGGGCATGGTACGGATTGAAACTAAGGACGAATCGCTTGCGATGCAGCATTTAGTTCTCGTTCATCCGTGGATTAGCTCCTTAGTTGATGAGGATTTCGAGGGTGATAATCCTCTGTTTGATCTGCCTACGCGCGCATTCCGGCTCGTCGTTCGGCTCAGGGAGCCGTTCGGTGGGCTGTTACTCGTCTCCCAGAGTCGCGTGCAGTACAAACGTGTCGCGACGGACAGTTTCATCAAGGTTCAGATCCGGGCGGAGACGCCGTTGGAGGAATTGATGGACAGTATTCGTACAGTCGACGTTCAGTAGTTCCAATCTTCGGATGGTGTAGGAAACGACCTCTGGGATTTTCTTTTGCCGATATCGCGCTTCTTATACCCGGGCCAATGATTGGATATTATTCTGTCTAGATTAATGCTCAGTCAGATCCATATTTATGGCCCTCCGGGCGTCCTGGACCCCGGAAAGTCGAAACAACACACATGATTCGGACGAGAAAGATCAAGTTGAATTTCAAATCCGCCAGTCGAGCAGCTATTCCTGGACCGTAGGGACAGGTATGCAAACCATTAATTCGTGGGAATTGCAAGGTCAGACACGGGTTTCGTTTCCACTTTCGGACGTGGGTTGCGTGATCTTCGATGCGGATCAG
>JBBPOJ010000756.1:0-20891 GCA_038091395.1 Leccinum rimulosum
CTATATCGAGAACTCGCCGTCCCTGTTCTTGAATTCCTCTATCCTGACCGTGCAATGCCCCAGCCATAATCCCATCTTGCGCTCGATTATCGTGAACGAGAGGGCAGATTCTTCGGCCAGGTTGCGTAGGAACTGTTTGTACTTCGGAGGGCTGGGAACGACAGGTCCAAACGTCTTGCCTCGTTGCACGGTCATATCGTTTCGAAGAGCTAAAAGGTTGTCCAGATCGGAATCCTCGAATCCTCGAAGGGTGAGACGTTCGGTGGTGAACATCGAATAAATCAGATAACAAGATGGTGAGCCGATGCAGTGTTCATCATAAGTTATATACATCGCTTACGTGATAGATTTTGGTTTACTGGATTGAAGTTGGTTTCTTCGACCTGGCTTTCCCGATCGTCGAAGGCCACTTGTAATTCTCGCTCAAATTCGAAATCGGTTCTATGAAACGGTTTGAGCCTGGAATCAGCAATCCAGAGACAACCCCCAAAGCGTTAATGGCCACAGAGGTACCGCGTTTCCGGTGGTTTTGTACAAATGGTGATACGAACCTGTGACATAAGACACCAGCGTTATCTCCATTGGTACTAACGAGGCGGTGTTTTAGGTGGGCTAGGGAGCACATTTGCTGGTCTATCTACATCATCCTGGATTGTCCAGCGAATCTGGCGGAGACTCTACACCAACTATTGTGCATGCCGGAACCCCACCGCAATCTTGCCACATAATGATCTGATTCAGTGGCGCTTGAGAGAACGATCAAACGGCCTTTCCTTGGGAGGCAAATGATCGCGGAATCACTGTACTCGGCATCTACATATTGACCTATGATCACTGATCTAGATGTTAGAACGGCCATGTGCATAGGAGATGCTTCTCTTCTTTAACAGCCTTTTCCAAACCAACCATTGCATACACACGATATCATGATCACGGTCTGAAGAAGTCTTTCTTTCCCATTCTCTCTCTCATGGCACCCACTAGACCAATCTCTGGACAGACCCTTGTCTACCTCATTCTCGTCGTCAGACTTGCTCTAGCTCAGGCTGCTCTTACAAACGTGACTGTTGATGATGCCGTTTGGACTGGTGCCACGCTGCCACAGTACCTCCCTTCTCAATCGGCTTGGGATGAAAATAATTGCACAGAATGCTTGCTTCGGCCTGAACCGGACCCCACGAAAGCGTACAACGGCACATGGCACGCCAGCTCCGCTTTCCATCGCTGTACTTCGGTCGCTCCGTGCCCAACAGTAAACTTCACTTTTACAGGTAAGTTCTTCCCTATTCAATCGCGAGCTTTCTTCACGTGATGGATCGAAATAGGGAGTGCTCTGTACATATATTTTATTCTAGCAAACGACCCCACGAAATTACCCACTAACTTGATTTTCATTCTGGATGACAAAGAGGTCGGCCGATATGCACAACTCTCGTCACAAGATACCGAATTCCAGTACAACGTACCAGTCTATGTCGACGACTCCTTAGCTTTCGGCGAGCACACAATGGCGATAAATCTAGATACTTCGACGGGATTGAATGTGTTGATGATGTTCGACTACCTGATTTACACGTGGGTCTATCATGTTCTCGTTCTGCGATTGGTGGTTGTCTCACGGTTTTGGCAACACAATTATGGATGACTCGAGCTCAACCAAGTTAACGTCTACGTCTACTACAGCAACCTCTGTCACACTACCATCACAAAGTTATGCAGCCATTCACGGAGCAACTGCACGATCACCTACCAATGCTATTGTAGGCGGTGCAGTGGGAGGGATCTCCTTCCTTGTGATGGTAGCTATAACTCTGATATGTTATCAGAGAAAGAAGAAACATGGAGGTCAGTCTTCAGCACGACCAGGGACTCAATTGGAACCGTTTGTTGACGATGGGAGCATGTCGAATTGCCATTCTGTTGACTCACCTGAATGGATCCGATTTTGCATTCAGCCTGCATCAGAATCTAAAACGGACACCTTATCTGAAAACCTACAACTTCCTGCTCCACCTCCCTCCACCGCACCTGTCCCATCTAGTAGTGGTAGTAGTCGTGATCTGGTCGAACAGGTCGAGCTTCTCAGGAACGAGGTGGCTTGTCTCCGCGGCAATTTTAAATTGCACAACTGGGACCAAAATGCATTGCCCTCAGAACCACCTCCTGAATACTGTACAGGTTGATCTGCTGTCTGTAGCCTCCCGAATATTAGTGTGTTGTATCATATGTTACGGCCGATTCTCTCATAACGCATTCTTTTGGAGCCACGTGTGCTAAACATTTAAACGTCTCGATCGAAACACTTGGTCTCGTTACTAATAGCTTTGTGGCGTCGCTCGTTTCCTTCACATGCCTCATCCACTGTGGTCAGAAGCACCGCTAGAGAGGCGCCGTGTTTCCGGCGTTTTTGTGAACATGGTACTGGGATGCGAACCTGCCAGTGACACCGGCCTTTTATGTCTCCATTGAGACTCAACATCAATTATTTTACACGCCAGAAATATCCAAACTGGACCCACGACGATCCTTGCCTCATCCTTCGCTTCCGCCTGAGATAATTATTAAACGGTCTTTCCTTGAGAGGCAAGTGATCGCGGGATCACTGGAAGTAAGTACTCGGCATCTACATATTGACCGGTGATCACTGATCCAGATGTTAGATCCGCCATGTGCATAGGAAAACGCTTCTCTTTGTTAACAGCCTTTTCCAAACCGACCATTGCATACACACGATATCATGATCATGGTCTGAAGAAGTCTTTCTTTCCCATTTGTTCTCTCATGACACCCACTAGACCAATCTCTGGACAGACCCTTGTCTACCTCATTCTCGTCGTCAGACTTGCTCTAGCTGCTCTCACAAACGTGACTATTGATGATGCCGTTTGGGCTGGTGCCACGCTGCCACAATACCTCCCTTCTCAATCGACTTGGGATGAAAATGATTGCACAGCATGCTTCCCTTGGACTGAACCGGACCCCTCGAAGGCGCACAACCACACATGGCACGCCAGCTCCGCCTTCCACCCCTGTACTTCGGTCGCTCCGTGCCCAACAATAAACTTCACTTTTACAGGCAAGTACTTCCCTGTTCAATCGCGAGCTTTCTTCACGTAATGGATCGAAATAGGGAGTGCTCTGTATATATATTTTATTCTAGCAAACGACCCCACAAATTTTCCCACTAACTTGATTTTCATTCTGGATGACAAAGAGGTCGGCCAATATGCACAACCCTCATCACAAGATACCGATTTCCAGTACAAGGTACCAATCTATGTCGACGACTCTTTAGCTTTCGACGAGCACACAATGACGATAAGGCCAAATACTTTGACGGGATCGGTGTTGATGTTGTTCGACTACCTGATCTATACGTGGGTCTATCATGTTCTCGTTCTGTGATAGGTGGTCGTCTCACGATCTCGATAGCACAAATACAGATAACTCGAATACCCTTAGTACTTTCACCCCACAACCTTCCCTCAAAACTTCTTGCTCGCCGTCAGCGCCGACCTCTCCAGGAGCGTCCAGCACGCCTTCAACACAAAGCGCCACACTAAACACTGTCCCAAGATCAAATGTCGCCGCGATTGTCGGTGGCACGGTAGGTGGAGTTGCTGCTCTTGTACTCGCAGCCTCCTCCCTGTTGTGCTACTGGAGACACAAAAAACGTCGTTATCGGTTACCAGAAAGTGGGAAGGTTGAGGCAATGTTCGGGTCCTTGGTTTCACTTGAGACAGTTGAAACAGTTCCCGAAGACAACATACACTCTTGGGTATGCGATACTCTTTTCCCGGGTCAAATCATCGTTAATTTGATTTAACTGGTTAGCTTTATTCAAGAGGGCAAGCAGATACTTCGTCAGTGGCGTCTCGATCCGTAAGCCCGCCGGTCTCTATCGATCCACCCTCTACCGCCGCACTTGGAAATACCTCTAGCTTGAGTCTTCTGGATCAGGTTGAACGGCTGAGACATGAGGTGTCTCGTCTACTTTATTTACGCGACCAAAACCCCTTTGAGGAAAAGAGGCGTGATTTTTGAGAAGCTATTAGCTTGCACTTCAGGTAGTCCTGGAGTAAGTATGAGACAGATTAAATTATCGACTTGAAATGTACAGTATGCAGGGTAAAACCCGTAGGGATTTGGTAGGGTTCAGGTATCGCTTTGGATATGTAGTTCAATTTGTTACCATCATTACCCCAACTTGAAACGAAGTAGAATTGACTGAATCGATTGGTTATTCAGTGCGACACCATCGATACCGGGGTGCCAATAATGATTTCACAGTTTCCTTTACCAAGGAGCATGGCCCACAAGGCGGTGAATTACTGGGTGATCAATATGCTCTAGCAGTTGTAAATAGCGATTTCCTAACAGGCTTTTGGCACTATTAGATGCATCAGGCAGTTTATCGATTATCGATTCGTCAACTGTAGGTGTGCCAACTGGCACTGCTCCATCCGATTTTCCCCCCGAGGATCACGCCCCTGCATCACTTGGCATTGGAGCTGCCAGTGACGTGTGCAAACATCCGTCGAAAGCCACCTCGTAAGAAATAGGGGCCCATCGGAACACAACATATTTCCTTTTTTGCGCACGCCAACTGCCGAGCATCATGCATCACGCGCCACTCTCTTCTTCCAGTCTCGTAAGTACCGTATCGACTAGAGGTAAGCTAGAATAATTTCGTATCTCTACATTCCTTACTTACCGGCTGTACAGTGTATAGTTTGAATCTCAATACAGAGTCCACCGATATAAATAAATGTTCATTCCTATTCATGCCAGTTACTTACCTGTTCAAAAAGCTTGGGACACATATGTTGGCTTCAGAGCATCGCAAGCTGTTCTGATTGTCGATGATGCCCTACGGTAGTATCAACAGAATTCGACCACAGCCACCGGTGGTCACAAGACCCGCAGCACCGGCCCAAGTAGTAATATGTGCTCTTCAAACACGGCCGCTGGTACATGTTTCAGAGCCATGCATAACCACCCATGTAGGTGTAAGAAGTCACTCAGGCCATTGCTAACATACCGAATTTCTACCAGCTAAGTTTTGTGCCAGATTATGCAGGTTCGTCATCAAGCGTCAACCAAGGCTACGCATGGTAACTATGGCACAAATCACTATAGGCAGGGTGTTTCAACACACCCTGAAAATCACTGCAGATACCCGATCAGATGCATTGCCCCTTCGGTGACACAGTGCGAATATCTCCAGAGGTCTCTCAAAGTCCACTTCTCAGCGTATAGCCAAGTAACGAGCTGTCAAACTTGCATCCGGTCTTCTATTATTTCACAGTGCCAGTGAGATATCGCGAAGTGCCGAGTGGAACAATCATATATGCATATACACCCCCGTATTGCCTGGCTTTCTGCTCACATTCACCCATGACACCATTTAGACCGTTCTCCGTACGGATCCAGGTGTATTTCGCTCTTTTGGCCACCTTCACTCTCGCAGCTCTTCAAAATGTAACTGTTGATGATGCAGCTTCCACTGGCCTGACAGTACCTCAATACTACCCTCCCTCAAATTGGACTACTAGGGGACAAGTCTGCCCGCAGTGTACCATCCCGAAGCCAGATTACTACCGGGTCTACAACGGCACATGGCACGAACTGAGCATCGATCCACCTGCCACTGGCATTGTGCAAAACCAACCAACCATCGAACTCACATTCACAGGTACGCCCTAAAATACTTCAAACCTGAGTTCCCCTGACGCTTAACTGATATGTTAGGAAGCGCGCTGTATATATTCTGCATTGTTCCGAACAACGCTACTCTTAGCTGGTTGGTTCGGCGGACGCTGGTTTCCTTCATGCTAGATGGCGTCATCGTGGGCTCGTACCAAAGTGCCCCAGACAACACGACCGATGATCTCTACCGGTATAACGTGCCGATTTATGCCAACGATGATTTACCTTTCAGTTGGCATAATATGACGGTACTAGCCTCCACCGACTTAGGATCGTCTATATTGATTTTCTTCGATTATTTCATTTATAGGTATGTTTCCTTTGGTTGGTTATAGTGAACTGGACTCAGTGACACGGCCCTGGTTCTGTCAGCACGGACTCTACGATCTTAAGCCCAGTCTCAACTTCATCTACCACATCTACCACGGCAACCTCTGTCACACCACCATCACAAACTTTCGCAGCCACTCATAGAGCGACTGCACGATCACCCAGTACCGACGTCGTTGTAGGTGGTGCGGTGGGAGGGATCTTCTTCCTTGTGATGGTGTCCGCCACTCTGATATGTTATCGGAGAAACAAGAAACACGGAGGTCAGTCTTCAGCACGACCAGAAACTCAAATGGAACCATTTGTTGCGTACCGCGAGGTGAGCATGTCGAATTACCATTCTGTTGACTCACCTGAATGGATCCGATTTTGAGTTCAGCCTGCACCACGAAGTAAAACGGGCACGTCATCTGCAAACCTGCAACTGCCTGTTCGACCTCCCTCCACTGCAACGTCTAGTAGTGGTAGTAGTGTTGATCTGGTCGAACAGGTCGGGCTTCTGAGGAACGAGGTGGCTCGTCTCTGCAATCTGCACAACTCGGAGCAAAATCATATCACTACGTTTCCCTCACATCCACCTCCTGAATATACAGGTTGATCTACTGTCTGTAGTCCTCCCGACGTATAGTGTTGCGTTTTTATTATTTACCTACTATTATATGACCTCAGGATATCGAAAATTTTCTTGACAGGTACTGATAAGTATATCGTCTGCTTGATTTTAGACGGACAGGAACACATGATTGACCCGGGCCAGTCACTATCATATGTCGTGGTTGTCCTATGGTAGTTCAAACAAACACCACTAAGTACTGGTATGTGATTCTGATTGGCACAGAAGAAGACGACCGAGAGGATAATAATTGCCCATGTTAACTGTATTCCGATGAACATACCAAAGTTCTAACAGACAATGTTTGGTACCAAATCATCTGGCACTTGATAGACAGCCACTTCCGTTAGGCTTGGGAAGTGAGAGGGATTTACGGTAGCATGTGTTGATCCTACTGGTCACGCTCGCGTCCTTGTAGCATGCAGCTGCCGAAGGTGCATCGAACGCGTACGGGTACCTATAGTGCAACCTCACTGGCAATTTGGACTCCAGCTCCCATAGTGCGCCGGTGTCTGTGGCAATGGCGAGCATTTGTGAGTGTGGCTCATCGACTCGGCCAGTTATTTGAGGGGATTATGAGATTGATGGGAGCGAAGTCGTTGCCTCGGTTAATATAACCAACGTCGAGTTACTCTCGAGCAGGTAAAAAAATCCAGAACACGTGGCCTGAGGGGAACGTCATTCAACCCGTTTTGCAAGCACGTACCATTTGGTTGTGTCCATCGATATTGCTAGTCAGTAATATCAAGGAAGCCTTCGAATTCTTCATGGTTATCCCATCTTCCCCCGCGAGAACTGGCAGTCTGCGATTCGGCACATCGTATGTTCCTACAACCCACTGGCAGGGCCGTATAGTATCAGATCATTCAACATGTGGTTTGAGGATGTTCCACTGACAAAGTCACGGCGATGGTAAGTCGAGGAAGCTGTTTCGTTCTTCTAGTTGCGACAACTCACTGAAGTATTTACCGATTTATATTCCTCGAGCGACGGACACCTCAGTGTCTTTGCCTTTTGCCGAGCAAACATCCGGTGTTACTTGTAGCGGAAGAAAAGCGCTCTCGAAAGCCTGTAGTACGACTTATCAGTTGTCATGATAAGTTTGCATGTGACAAGACAAAGTAAATTATAGCCTGAGCGACGGAAAGATATGGAAACCCGATGACGACAAATTTGAAAACGATCTGACGAAAAACAATAGCCTCCCAGGATGCCCTGATCAAGTCTCTGCTCGCCCACATTAATGATTAATGTGAGAGCAAACAGGGCTTACAATTTACCAACTAAGAATGGAAATGATGAGACGCCTCTTCCCACCAGCGCGGCCACAACAACCTACATCAATGATGGTGATAAGTTTCATTCCTTCAAGCAGGAGCTCCTGATTACAAAAGGTACTACGGCTGACCTCGGACGAACAACTTCGAGCGTGCTTCAAATTGACGGTTCGCAGATGTGTGTCAGTGGTTGCGATGGAGATGTGACGGGTATCCACCAAGCTTTTCTCACGCTCTGTCATTCGTCGTGCGATTCGGGATCCATCATTTCCGGCCCATTCATTGAAGTGATCTCATGCAATGCGCCTGAGACTCAGTATGGTGAGGCGAATCAGAGCTACTACTCACCTCACATGCCATTCGGCTCTGAGGAGTCCAACTACTGTGGTTTCAGTTTCAGTTTGGCTGGCAAGCTATGGTACAAACTGCCTAGAAGGAAAAAAAAATGCACCACTGGCGCTGTATCGGAACCGTCTAAATCAGGTCGGCTACATCATACATCATTGATATCGCTCACGACAAGATCGGCGTCGAATGATAACGAGCCTGTTCGCCAATTCTTCAGTCCATGGAAACACAGGGCGTACACTCCCAAGGAAGCAACTTGAGACCAGGTAATCTCGAGGGGAGTAGAAGAAAACTAATAAAGATTCCGAAATGACGAAAATGATTCTTTTTATTATTTTTTCACTGCATCTGCCAAGCACAAAATGAAGCAGCGTGTGACAGTGGCTGGCAAGATGCAAGTTACAGCTGAGTTCGAATGTATCTTTTCGGTCGTCGTCGTCTAGCACATAGTTTCCCCCTCGTCTCTCGTTTCTACGCCTTTCCTTTCTGCTAGCCCGCTCTCCGTTCGGCGGAGCTCCTCCTTTCTTTTCGTTCGCAGACTCCTTGGCACTGATCTGATTATCAGAGTCATTCATACTCATCGATATGGGCAAGAGAGGCTTTAACCGTGTCCGTGCCGGACACGCCCTTGCTGCCCACCACGCCCACACCAAGCGCAGTTGTATGTGGCACGTTTATACCTTTGGATCCCCATCGTGATGAATTCCTTTCTAGCCTGTTCTACTGGCGGATTTTACACAAACCCTACCTTAGGAACGACCGTTTCGAGCTCCAACCCCTTGAATATCACCTGGGATACGTCGTGTCTGTCCAACACGTCGGCCGTCGATATCTATCTGATCGCCCCGACCCTCACCAACACCCGTATTCATGAATGGCAAAACGTCAACTTTGATTTGGGTAGTTACGAAGCGACACTCCACCCCAGCTGGTGGAACGATTCATCCTCTATCTCGCTTCAGCTCTCCATCGTCACCTCTGGTTCCCAGCCTTTCCTTAGCACTCTGCCCGCTGGACCCGTGTTCACTGCTACTTATACTGCCCCCGCTGACGGTTCCACCCCCGCCAATGCCAACTTAAACACCCCAAACACTGTCACATATGTCAATAATTTCCCCACTAACGGCTCCCTCTCAAGAGGCAAAGCCGCCGTAGGGGTGCTCATTCCCCTCTTTTTCATCGCCCTTGGCATTTACTTCTACATCAAGAAGAGCCGTGCCAAGGGTAAAGAGAAACGCAAACGCTTCTCCGAGGCTATCGATAAACGCATGTCGACCATATCTACAGATTGGAAGTCGATCACGGCCGCCGGTGCTACGGCTGCGATTCGCAACAGTATTGCTGTTTCGACTACAGGAAACCGTTCCTCTGCCTTTGCTTTCGGTGCTATCCGTCCCACTAGTAGTGCCTTCGCTGTTGAGGGTGACTCAGCGACTTTGGAGAAACTATCCCTGGATACAACTCCACTGAGTCAACTTCGTCCAGGTATTCGTACTTCAGCATTTGGCGAGCGTATCTCTCGAGTATCGTTTGCGACTGATGTCCATCCATCGATGGAATCACGTCGCATGACAGCGACCAGTCGTACCCTCCGCTCCTCTCGCGCGTCCTCGTTCATTCCCCCTCTCCCCACGTCCCCATCTCGGAATGATGGTGACATTTCTCCCATCCAAACTAAGGGTGCATTCTCTTTGACACCAGAGGACATTCAGGCCCACCTGGCAAGTGACGGTAATGCGGAGGCGCTTTCTGATATGGATGAAATCTTTCCATCGCTCTCTAGTAAGTGCATTCCCTGTCCGATTTTGGATGAAGCTTACGCAGTGGCTAGTGATGCGCACAGGCGAAGAGCAAGGAGCTGGAGACGACTACCTTCTACCTCCCAAGAAGAGTATTGATCTCCCCACGCCACCATTCCCTGTACATTCTGCACCCGAACCCGCATCCCCCCCTACTGGTATGATGCCAATGCCCGACCACACTTTGTCGCCCGACGACATGTTGCGAGCCTACGCCACACGCAAGATGACGTCACCTCCTACCTCCCCGATCGCTTTCCCTCCACGCACTCTGAGTTTCCATGGAACTTCCATGAGAACTCTCTATAGTCCCACCCCTCCTGGTCCTGACTCTTCATCCGGAGCCGCCCTTCGTGCGAGCTACACGCACACACCGGACGCGGAAAAGAGGTACACCTCATCGTACGCTAACGTGGATCCTTACGCTGGCCTTAACGACTAGAAGCCGAATGGTGATGCCGTCTCATTTGCGCCCATTGCCCAATCATTCTTGGTATTTCTCGTGCAGTATACACTCGTTCCTGTGGTCTTTGTCTCCAACTAAGAAAAAATGTATAGCTCGGCGGTGTGTGATAGGTTTATATATTCCTTTGACTGGTCATTTTTTTCTTGAATGATGTCCTCTCCGCTCCTTCCTGTATGTGTTTTTTTCGTCCCTCCAACGCGTTGGAGGACATTGATACCTGTGATGCTCTTATCTTTATTCCATACCCTCCTATGACTTTTTCCTTTTGTTACTGCCTCTGCGTATGTTCACTTTTCTCTTGCAAGCTGGTACGATGCAAATTCTCAACCTTGAACCGGACCGTCGGTTTAACCGTACTTATCTCCGCAGGTGTCGGTTTATCGAGGCAGCGTGCGCGTTGATCCTGCGCTCTTTTCCAAGTTGAGGCCTCAGTTTTTTTTACATAGTAATAACATGTCATTTGTCGTCCTGTACCAACTGCCTGTGTCAGGATGCGTTGCAATTATCTCCAATCGTGTCGTTGAAAGTGAAGCTAACTCGGGGTTGAACAGATGTGATGAACATTGTATGTCAGCCACTCTTTTGCAATCTTATGCTTTCGTCTCTTTCACGGAGATGTCCCTGGCGATTGTATCGTCGTTCAAGGTCTTCCATTGCATGTATTGCTTCGTTTTCACCTGCTGTGTTATCCTGATCCCGATAAGCTGATAATGATCAAGTTATTCCACCTTAAGTGCGGCCTTGGGTGAGTTATTGAACCTGATGCCGCCAAATGGCCGCGCCATGAATCTTTACAGCATCGCAAACATTAATTGTTACATACTTCACAGCCCCGCAGAATCTCATCGCATCATGCTACGTGGATCAGGATCCCCCATCTTAGATAACAAGGCAGACGTGACAAGGCAGCCATCAGTGTACTGTTGACTGTACATCACACAGGCTATTGCCGTCCCCGACGATCAGCGCCATGTCGATATGAATGGGGAAAGTCGCCTTGCACCTCACTCATAGTCGAGACACAATTTGATGTCATACGCAGTTCCGAAGTTGTTGACCCCTCGCACGTGAGACTGCTGGAACGAAGTCGAGGATGCTGACGACGTCTGCTGCATCGATTTGACACGGGACAAGTCGTCTGCGATGAACGTCTTGCCGATGTTGACCATTAGATGGCAGAGTGTCGACGTCAAGAGATCTGATCCAGTGAAGGGTACAATGATCTCCGACGAAGGGTCTGCGAGGGGTCTCTCTGTCGCGGTGTATCACGACGGGATTGGCAGTCAATTTCGTATAAAAGCGGTCGTCAAGTTGGTAATCGATGCTGCTGGGGATCGATGCGAGGTGACTCGGAAGGCAGGGACGCAAACTCCCAAGAACAAGGTGTGTCGGCGACTCCTCTCATGTATATGTGATGCGACGATCGAGTTCGGCGGCGCGGGAGGGTGATTGTATCATGTTGGTAGTCGCGGTTGGGATCACTTCATGGTGGTTGTGGACGCCAAATAGGTCACTGTTTGATTCGAGGATTCGAGGAGTAGCACATGCTAAAGTGATGGTAGATTTGGTCAGTCACGATAGTTGCAAGGAAGTCTGGGTGTTACTAAATGATGATGCGGTTGCATCGACGCTACGGTTTCCGACGGAAACTTGGGTGGAAAGAGTATCGTGCCACTGTTTCCTTGAGTCTGCGCTGGAAAGACAAAAAAGAAACATCTATCACTTACCAGAGGCACGGTTGAACGCATCAACAGTGGTTCGTCAAACGTGTCCATAGTACGACGCAAACGCTCTCCGACACCTGAGAAATTAGTCTCGAGCCCGAGCCGCCTCTTCCGCGGTGTCAATGCTCCCGGAGAGCCGACGCGCACTCCGCCAGCGCAATATGGCGTTCTAGGTCACGACAAAAGCCATGCATCATCATCTGAATCTTGAACATTGTCCGGAACACCTCGAGGGAGATCCACAGGGCAAGTACGACGAACAAACAAGGCTGGAAAGACTGACAAAACGAAGTCCTCAAAGTCCAAGGCTTGATTGGCTGACTGGCAAAGGTGAGGCGGGAGCTAAGAGGGTTCTTGATGATGAGATTTTAAAAGTGCCCACTGGGGGCCCGGAGTGACTGGTGCATAATTTCGGGCTAGTGGAAACCCTTTCTTTCCATCGCACCGGAACGTAGTAACACAGCATGGGTCTGAATGGTGAGTATACTGATCGAAACCCGAGGGTCGAGTGAAAACAGTTCCTCCTCTGCCAGCACCTTATGAGTGATGGCTGGGGGAGGAAAATTCAACGATGCGGCGAGTGGGAGATGGCCGTGCCGTATAGGCGTTGGAAATGATGAACTCGATGTCACCGTGTCAACGTGTCAGCAAACCGCAAGTTGAAACTTCCCTGATGTACTAAGGAGTGGTTGAGCATATGATGGAGGGATAGAGAGCATGGACCATTTGTCAGGGATGAAATGATTGTCGAAGGACTGGTTGGCTAGCGCCACCCAGACCGCAGCCAAGGCTTCCAGGTCCCAGAACCGTCTAGGCAGCAATCAACTGTGACGATTTGAGAAAAAAGACCCAAAGGGCCGTCCGGGCCGTGGAGTTGCCACACTAGTGCCACCACTCAAACTCCGACGCTCAGTCACCATCAAACCGTGAGTCACAAGTTCCAATACTTGCGTCGAACTCCTACTAGTAGGTGCCTACAAGCGGCTTCCTTTCATCCTCGGCACGGTTTGCGGTGGCTCTTGGACAACTTTTTTTCGGCCAAGGACCTGCTCTGTGCCATGGCATGGGTTTGTAGGAACTAGGGTTGCTTCGGTACCACACACGGTCTTCTCAGTTTATGCTGGTTGGAGGTTGGTCCTTGCTCATTTTACCATGTGCTACGGTGCGTTTCCTGATAAGCTCGCAGTCTGGCGCAATATGATGATAATCATGGGAGATGGGCAAATTCTGCGCTTGCCCAGCGACAGTGTGACACTGCCCCCAACACTCGCAAGGGCGTGTGCAGTACCGTACAGGCGTGTCGCCACGAACAGCTTGATCAATCAGCTGTCCGCATCGACGACAGTCTTGACGGGTGCCTTCTCATGAACATTCGAAAGTTTTCTCTGGATGCAACCAATCTCCCTGCGATTAGTAGTAGTTGCTGTCGCTCGTCCAGGCGAGGATGATCACCTGGGCGAACGACAACAACCAACTACACACTTCGAGTACAACATCTACTCGTCGTTTTCGCCAGTTCCGGTGTTATCGAAATGGCTCAATACATTCTCACTAACAATCATGCCAAGTACATTGCATCCTGAGTGCATTATGCGAACAAACTAGGTACATAATGGATTGGTTGAGCATTCCGAAGGCGTCCTCGCTCCACACCGTGCGATAGCAGGGTCATAAAAATATGTATTGAGAACGAAGCTGTTCCAATATCTATCATTGAGCAACAGAAACACGAGTAGCACGTTTCGTTCTGGATTAAATATCGAAATTGGTGAGTTGATCTTTGCCCTTGTTCCCCTAACCGCCATCCATGGAAGTGATGGGATAGCGTAGTGAATAAAGGGCAAACACACAAGTGGCTCAGATGACAAGATGCGACTAGTCACCGTCACTAGAAACGAAATGTTGTGCTCAAATAGCTGGCGGTAGGTTGGCCAGTGGTCAACGCTCGAACTGAAGGAGTACTCTGTAAGTGCAACTGCCGACTCCTGGATCATATGAAAATACTCCAAGACGAACTCAAGAATCTTGAGGCAGTCAAATTTGAGCGCAGTGTCGAGAGAGCTCGAGTGGGGTTGTGGGCAGCCAAAAAAAATTGTAGGCAGTGGTCGGAACAATCCGAGAATTAAAACACCGCCAACTCTAAGTTTCATATGGCATGTAGTCAGACGACATTCCATCGAACCTGGTCCAGGGTTACTTATGGTGGAAAACTGGTATTTGTTTCGTCTTTCGTGACCTGAACGCTGAATGCTTATCATTCAATATCACAGGCGGTATATGCTAGTTATAGATGACTAGGTAAGCTCAACGTAGGCTTACACATGGGTAGTAAGAGGGATCCTTCGTAGGAGGAGTCCGTCGACTGGACGCAAAGAATAATCCTCGACCACTTCACAAATACTATTGGTCTTTCTGCGGTCCAGCTAATCTTTCAGCTCTCTGGTCTTGATTTATCTTTTATTGCTTTGGCAATGGTGGCTCTAGGTAATGTTTCGTGCGTCGGGTGCTTATTTGACGCTGATGAGTCGTGCGCTTTTCAGGTGTTGTGCCGCGCCGCGTTGCATTGGATGATCAAATGGCATCTGATATAGATGTTCCGTACCCGAGATGGAGTTTACAATCGAGTCGACGTCATGCGTTGTATGTTCCGTCACTCCTCACTTGAACACAAATCAGAACAATAGTGCTTACCATTTCCAACACTCCTCAATGCATGAACCGAGAAGCCTCCAAGTCAGCAATAAGTTCTGCAGCAGAGGGGCGGGGATGAAGCGAGGGGACCTGTAGAAGACCTTGAACGGCGGCCTCGCCTAAATGGAAACAACGTGAGCGATGGGTCATGACGAATGCCACCGTCCGGCAGCACCAAGTGCCATGCATAATCTCTTGCTGACGCTCACGACCAGACTGGCCAGCTGATCCACGGAAACACGACTGTCAAATGTCTCGTCCGTCTAGGGTTGCCCGGAGGACTGTGGTGTGTAGTCAGACGACATTCCATCAAATCGGCAATCGCGCCAAGGCCCAAGACTGTTCTCATGTTTCCCGGACCCTCGGTACGTAACTCCGCGCTCAAACTTGCACCTCCGTCGCATCCATCTGGCAATTGTCTGGGATATATTTGCGGACTGGCCACTGGCACGGTTAACCTCTTCTAGTCACTTGTCCACAACGAGAATCGACCCGAACAGCCCGAATCATTTGATCAGCCTCGTTCACTGCCCCAATCATTTCATGGCTATTTGGAAGCTATCTCACGATCAGTGACCCTGGTGTGAAGACGGTGACTACGAGTTGGAATTTGAAAGGAGGAAGAAGGCAAGAAATATATATATATTTCTGGTTCTAACCTTGCAGTGGGTAAGCCGACGGACTGCACGACAATTTTGTGTTTCCCAAGCGGTTTCTATGCCACGCTTGGAAATTAAAGACGTCAGTGGCTTCGAGTGCGGCTGCAGCCGATAGATAGTAAGTGTCGTAAAGGATTGGAAGATGTTGTTTGGCCACTGACCCATTTACCATGTGCCCAGTCCAGCCCATTCTGCGAGCTGCGGACAAGTTGTTCCCAGCCGCTTATTTACTTTACAGCCTTGTACCGGCACGCCAAGTGCGAGAAGGGGGCTACAATATCACCGCGGACTCTGACACTGCTCCACGGGCAAAACCTTCGCAATTTCGTGACGGTGTTCTATTCCACTTCTTCCCAGGATGTGCTCTATATATGGCCTTTCCAACCAGCCAATTGTACTTCTTTCTTCTGTGTTTTGAGTGCAGCTTACCCCCGCATACATTCGCGCACACCGTAGCCACCTGCGGTTGTGCAAACGGTCTGTGTGCGGACGGACGGTAGTGGGAGGTCTGCATGATAGTGCACGTGGGTACTGCATGAGTGATGCAGGGCGAGCGAGCGAAGCTGATCCGAACAGAGTTCCGAGTCGCGGGAGAGACGGCGAGTCTCCTCCTACCAGTATACGTCTTGGTATGTACGTTTTCCCGGCGTCTTTGTTATTCCTACTTATAGGATGGATGGTGTCCAATTTATCCCGTTAATTCTTTAGCCCCTCCCCCCGATGGCGCTAGTTGCAACTCTAGCTAATCCCCGTAGTATCATCTCGGCCCTCAAGGCCTTCCTTTATGCGCCAAAACCTCCCTCATCCACGAATACTCTGATTGGTCTCTTGTATCATTCCGCTAGGCGATACCCCTCACAAGAGCTCAGCTTCATCACTTCCTCTCCTCATGACTCCTTTATCCAGACCAAGACATATAGTTCGTTCAACCGGACCGTGCGCAATCTCGCTCGGGCACTACTGGAATTGAAAAAACCTTTCGGCTCTATCTTTCTTATCTACTTGTCCGAACACGAGGAGAACATGGTTGCCGTCTGGGCCTGTCTTATTGCTGGTTACGTTCCATGCCTCCAACCCGCTCTCAGTGCACAGAAGTCGCACAAGGAAGCCCACGTTTCCCATATCGCTAACGTCACTGGCTCGGCGGTCTGGCTCACTAGTGAGGCCTGTGTGGCTCAGCTTAATTCTATTCCTGGGCTGGAGATCCACCTCCTTTCTGAGCTCAGGATCGCAGCTGACCGGTATAGCGTTTCGGCTGACTGGGCCGCTCGCACTGTTCGGCCCGACGACGAAGCTATTTTCTTCCTGACTTCTGGATCCTCCGGGTTCTCCAAAGTGGTCGTTCACACCCACCGAACCATTCTGGCCGCTTGTGCTTCCAAAGGTGCTGCTTACGGATTAACGTCCCATTCCACCATCATGAATTGTGAGACTTCTCTGTTCTAGCAGTTGCTCCAGTTTGACCTACGTAATCGACAGGGGTTGGTTTTGACCACGTTGCTGGATCGCTCGAGATGCACATCACTCCGATGCTTTTCGGCGCATCTCAGGTCCACGTGCATGCGTCTGTCATTTTGTCTGATCCCCTCCGCTTCATTCGGTTAATCGAGGAAAAATCGATCAATCTCACTTTTGCCCCCAACTTCCTACTTGCCAAACTTACTCGGGATTTGGAGAAGAGGACTGATCTATTTGGGACCTTCGACTTGTCGTCCATCCAGCGCATCAACAGCGGTGGTGAGGCGGTCGTCTCATCGACTGCAAAGGAATTCGTCGCTACGCTCAAGAAGCTTACCCGGGACCCCTCTCGACTATCGCTTGTCATCTCTCCTGGTTTTGGTATGACCGAGACTTGGTAAGCAGAAAATGTTTGAACATTGCACAATTCCATAACCATAACGTGTTTTTTTGCAGTGCTGGATGCACCTGCAACCCCGCCGACGTCTATGTCTCGGAGCCGAAGTTCGAGTTCTTAGAAGTCGGTGCTCCAATTTCGAGATGTGAGGTGCGCATCGTTAGTCATAGTGATGGCGCCACCGTCCTTCCAGATGGCGAGAGTGGAGAGCTTCAAGTTCGTGGACCCATGATATTCATTCGGTACCACAACAACAAACAGGCGACTGAGTCGTCGTTCGTCGAGGGTGGTTGGTTTCGCACCGGTGATATCGGGATCATTGAAAATGGTTCTCTGAGACTCAGTGGACGCATAAAGGACACTATCATCGTCCACGGTGTCTCATACAGCATTCCAGAGCTCGAAACTCATCTCCAGATCGTGGAGGGTGTGACCCACTCCTTTCTTACTGCCGCACCTTACCGTGGCCGTGGAAAACAAACCGAGGGATTCATTATCTTCTACTCTCCCACTTTCAACTTGTACGGCCCGGGGGAGGACACCTCGGCCAAGTTAGCTGCAACTCACCTTGCGCTGCGAGATATTTCCGTCAAGATGATCACACTTCCCCCCCAGCACATCATTCCTATCCCTCTCGACCAGATGGAGAAGACCACGCTGGGAAAGCTTTCACGCGCCCGTCTCATGTCTCGGTTCGAGCAGGGTGAGTTGTCTATGCACATTTCCCGTGCTGAGGAACTACTCAGCGAGGCGTGCGGAGCCTCATTTGTCACACCTGCAAGCGAGACAGAAAAGACGCTTGCGCGTATCTACGCCGACCTATTTAACCTGGACGTCGCGGGCGTCTCTTCCACGGACAACTTCTTTGAACACGGCGGTACCTCGATCGACGTCATCCGTCTCAAGAGAGAGGCTGAATCTGCATTCGACATCCTTGACATTCCAGCTATCCAGATTCTAAAGCATCCTGTGGTGTCGAGTCTGGCCAACTACATCGACGCACTCAAGCGGAAAAGCGTCGACTCGGAAGACTATGACCCCATCGTGCCTCTCAACCTCACTGGGAACAAGACGCCTATTTTCATGGTTCACCCTGGCGTAGGTGAAGTTCTCATCTTCGTAAACCTCGCCAAGTATTTCCAGAACGAGCGGCCCTTTTATGCGCTCCGTGCTCGAGGTTTCGACGCGGGCCAGCCATTCTTTACCTCCATGGACGAGATGGTTTCCTCCTATGCCTCGGCCGTCAAGCGGACTCAGCCCCACGGTCCATACGCCATCGCGGGTTACTCGTACGGTGGGGTGGTTGCATTCGAGGTTGCGAAGCAACTCGAGGTGATGGGAGATGAAGTCAAATTTGTCGGACTGATCAATATCCCCCCGATGATCGCCGAACGGATGTACGAGATTGACTGGACAAACGGGATGCTCAATCTGTCGTACTTTCTGGGACTGGTGTCGAAGCGTGACACGACTGAGCTCGCGCCGTTGTTGCGCCCTTCGTCTCGCGAGGAGCAGGTGAAGGTGGTGTGGAATAGATCTCCTGCGGAGCGGCTTGCCGAGTTACAGCTCGTGCCCAAGGCGTTCTTACACTGGGTCGACGTTGCGGGGTCTCTCATCGAGTGTGGCAAGCAGTACAGCCCAAGCAGTTCAGTTTGTAAGTCGTTATCTATCATGTCTACCGAGCTCGCGGCTCATTACCCGCATCTTTTTCTATATAGCCGCAGTGGACGTATTCTACTCCATTCCGCTTCACGGGGCCAAAGAAGATTGGTTGAACAAGCAGCTCAAGCAGTGGTTAGAGTTTAGCCGCGGGGAGCCGGTGTACACTGAGGTCCCCGGGGAACATTATACGCTGATGGATCTCGAACACGTTTCTGCGTTCCAGAGGATATTCAGGGGTCGTCTAGAGGCCCGTGGTGTTTGAGCTTCAACACGTTCTGGTAGCTGAAGAGATCTTGGAGTTTTGTTTACTTGTTAAGATAATATGCAAGAATTCGGAAGGGGTATAATATTATGTATGATAGGCTACACATGGCGGTTTAGACTCTAGAGATAAAGCCATGTACTGTACTATTAGATCTGTTTATTTCACTCGTCAGCTACTGCCTCTCTGAGCATTTGGATGAATGTTGTTTGACTCGCCGAGAACCTGTCCTCGCCGGGAGAAGTGTCGATTACAAACTTTTGCCTCCCACGCACCAGATCCGCTTAGACAACAAATGTCAAAGATCAACGACCCCAAGACGCTTATACCTCTTTGCATACCGCACCACCGACGGATACCGCCCCATAACCAAACATAAGTATCTAAAAACCTGAGAGGCAACTTTCAAGAAGGCGGGGGCTCCGGTGCTGAAGTTTCCGCTTCCGTCTGGAGGTGACCGGGTACTAACTTCGCTGCGCGCTTTAGCCCGCCATCTCAAGTTGTCCGTTCTGTACTTCCGAGTCACCCCGCGCGCATTAATTGCATGTATATAGTACATTTGTGCAATCCACTTTCCCTCTCCCTTCCCCAAAGATGATACTTATGCTCAGTCTGCAAAGCTTCATGTCGGCATCACAGGGACGGCGCCACCGGGAAAGCGCCCAGGGCACAGGGTGGAAGTTCTGCGTGAGAGTCGAACCTGCCAATTTCACACAGGTAAGGAAGCCATCCTCTTCCCACTAGTATTGTGCCGAACGCCTGCCCAGCATGTTTTCCAGGATACGTTCGAAGTTAAAGAACGAGAGCGGCAGCGGTGAGCAAATCGACACGACATTCGATTCGTGACATTGACGAGAACAAAATTCAGAGGCTAATCGGAGAGAAAGCTCTACTCACAGCAGTAAGCCGACGGGAGCAACAACGATCAAAGGTGACGAAAAACGAGGTCATTACATAAAACTGGAATGTTGATCGAGACTCAGAATCGAGCAACGACACTGGCACACCCTCCCTCAGTATCGTCACGCCTGACCAAACGGACGCAGGTCTGGTTCAACTTGATCGTTCAGATGAAGTGTATTCGGTCGCTTTTCTCGCTGAAGGGAAGCAAGTCGTAAGCAGTGGCAGAGAAAGAAGCATTCGACAATGGCGAGCGGCAGATGGCACGGAGGAAATCACGCCAGTGGATGCTGGGAGTACTGTGTTCGACCTCGTCGTGTCACGAGACGGCAATTGGGTCGCAGGTGGGATGAGGGATGGCCACGTTGTTGTCTGGAAAGCAACGAGCCTCACAAAGGAGATCGAGTTTCAAGGGCACAGCGAACCGGTGTATGCGGTCGATATCTCGCCAGATTCTGCCAGAATCACGAGCGGATCGCGCGACTGGACGGTCTCCATCTGGTCCCTTTCCTCTGGCAGACAACTGCTTGGCCCTTTGAAACACGACTTTGAAGTGGCCGGGGTCAGGTTCTCTCCCGACGGGAAACTCATCGCGA
>JBBPOJ010000757.1:0-20877 GCA_038091395.1 Leccinum rimulosum
TGGATAGCGTGATGGTACGCTCGTAGACGTCCCCTACGAACCTTCGTGCCCCGAGAGTCACCCATGGGCTTTGCAGGGCTGATGGAGGTGTTTGATCTCGAAGGACGACATACAGCGCAGCCTGCGCTAAGAGTTCTGGTGAGGGGTCCGAAACGGGGGGGAACAACTCTGCACGGTGTTTCTTGATGAACCCTGTTTCGACGTCTCCTTCAATAAATGCATCGTTGCCCGCAAGCGTTCTGAGAAACTCGATGTTGGTAGCAACGCCGACTACTTTATATTCTTCCAGTCCTCGTCTGAGCATTCTCAAGGCCTCGCTTCGATCCCGTCCGTGAACCACGAGCTTGGCAATCATCGGGTCATAAAACACACCAATCTGAGCTCCATCGGTAACGCCTTGCTCGAGCCGGAGTGAAGGAGTAATCACAGCAGATGTATCGGGGACACGACGTGAAGGCCCAACCAATTCTGAAGAAAAAGGTGGTAGTGGAGGTGCAAAGACGTGTGTTGGTGTAGGTGTCGAGAGGTATAAAAGCCGGCCCGAGTCCGGAAGGAAATCGTTTCGGGGGTTCTCTGCATAGATTCGTGCCTCAAACGCGTGTCCGACCAGAGGAATAGAGGACTGAGTGAGAGGAAGCGGGTTACCAGCTGCAACCTGTCACGTTTGTAAGTCAGGACGAAATCGCGTTGGGGCGCAAATAATACCTCGAGCTGCCATTCTACGAGGTCCAGACCAGTTATCATTTCAGTGACGGGGTGCTCCACCTGCAAACGTGTGTTCCTACTTCCAGCTTTAGCTCCACTTTATAGCACATAACATCACGAATGCTCACATCTCCATGAAGTAGAACTTCTGAGTATTGTTATCAAAGATAAATTCCACGGTACCCGCTCCAACATAGTTGACCGCTCTCGCAGCAGCGACAGCCTTCTCTGACAAGTCTGCGCGAAGTTCGGGAGAAAGGCCTGGTGCAGGAGCCTATCAAAAAAGGAGGTCAACTGGCCATTCGTTGCAATCAAAAGTATATCTCACCTCTTCGATAATCTTCTGGTTCCGTCTTTGCACGGAGCAATCTCGCTCCCAGAGACTGACCACTCCGCCCAGCACATCCGCAAAGACTTGTACTTCCACGTGCCTTGGGCGCTCGATGTACTTCTCGACCAGGACGTTTGCGTCACCGAACGCTTTCAACGATTCGCGTTTTGCAGATTCCAGAGCATCCATGAACTCGGAAGGCATCGATACGACACGCATGCCTTTTCCACCCCCGCCATGAATGGCTTTGATCAAAACAGGGTAACCTGAAGCAAGCTAGAGTGACGTTCGACCAGTGATCCATGACGACCTACCAATTTTATCTGCTTCGTTGAAGAGTAATTGAGGATCTTGATTATCACCGTGATAACCTGGAACGCACGGCACGCCAGCAGCTTCGATCCAGGAACGTCAACGTCGCTACAAGGCCAAGATAATGATAATCTAGGACCTACCGGACATTATATTCTTGGATTCGCTGTTTTTTTTTTCATCATCACGGGTGAAATACACTTCGGGGATTATACTCACCTCTTGGAACCCATGGCGATGATGGCACTCGAAGGCGGGCCAATGAACACGATCCCTTCCTTTGCAAGAAGTTCGGCAAATTTGGCGTTCTCGCTGAGGAAACCGTACCTAAACGCCCATTCAAGTCACAACAACGTCAGAACGAAAGGAACGCGGTCTCACCCAGGATGGACGGCCTGATCGGTCGCCACAGGCTCTCGTCAGCGCTCCACCTCGAAAGAGCGACGGAAAGCAACAAGACGGACCTGCGCACCGCTCATGTGGCACACCTCAACGATCTTGTCCATGCGCAACTACGATTTCCAAACAGCGTACATCAAAAGGTCAACATCCTAACTCCCCACACATCAATGGAGTAAACGATACGCACATAACTCTCGGCCGACGGCGCGGGACCAATGCAATACGCCTCGTCGGCGTCGCGGACGTGCAGCGACTCCGCGTCAGCCTCGCTATATACTGCTACTGTCTTGATCCCCAACTTCCTCGCCGTTCGGATCACACGACAGGCTATCTCGCCTCTGAGAACAAGGTATGAACGAAGGACGCGCGACGGAGCAAATGGACACACCTGTTTGCGACGAGTATCTTGTCGAAATGAGGCTTCTTGGCGAGCGAGGAGGACGTGAGATCTGCTAGGAAACTCAGAAGATTGAGTGCGTGCGACATTAGACGCAAAGCCTGTGACGCTCACCCGGAGAAGCGGTTGCGAGGCTTCGGCGCGAGGATACACTGATTGGGCGAACTAGACGCTTCGTATTTGGTGGAATACTCCATGTACTTGCGCGAGCCACCAATTTCCCAGTGCTCCCGGGTGTAGTGGGTAAGTGAACGACCAGCGGTGCCTGCATCACCGCCTGAGCGCGTATCCGGCCCAGAGAGCGCGATGCAGTACGTCGGGTGGGTATCATCTTTGAGCTCAGTTACCAGGTGTTAGTTAGTGGTCAAGATAGAGCCGGCTCCCAAGTTCCTTCCGCTCATCCGGTAATCACGTGATCTATTCTCAATTCCTTGGGTACGGCGTCGGACTCTCCTCGATCCTCCCCGCCTTTGCAAGTTGCCCTCCAATCCCGATAGTATCCTGCAATAAATCCTCCCCGAGCATCCTCAGCTGTCCCGGTTCCCTCCCCTGCTGCCCCCGCTGCACAGGCGAGATCCCAAACACCGTCTCCGTCGCATCATCGATATCCCCCGGACCCACCGCATTCGAGTCGTATCCACCCTCGGAATCAAAGCTGTCGTCCGAGTCGAACTCATCCCCTTCCTCCACACTCCCTGAAAGCGCACGTGCAAATGGATGCACCGCAGCCTCATCCCCATCCCCAAATTCGTCCTCATCCAACGAATCGTCCGAATCGTATGAGTGTCGCATATACCGCGAGAGCGAAGGCGGGGTCGGAATCGTACTCATCGTATCGTCCTTGGGGGCGGTGGTGCCATACCCAAACGCAGGCGTTCTCATCTTGTTCGACGTGGCGCTATTCGTGGATCCTAGTAGTTGGCTCTGCATGTCGCCCAGCAGATCTCGTCTGATGCGGTCTGCCGCCTCCTTCCCAGGCGTTCTCCCGAGAGTAGGCAACAAATCTTTTCCGGGCGTTCGCCCAAGTGGCGGCAAAAGTCCAAGCCCCATACTGGACCTGGGTGCCCTCGCAAACGCCAACATCCGTGGTGGAGACATACCCTGCATCAGATCCATAGAATCATCAAAGGAATCATTGAACGTGGGGGGTTTTGGCTCCGGGTTCGACTCAGAGATGTGTTGTGTCAGAGAGGGTAAGTCAAGAACGGAAGAGGACGCAGATGTAGACGTCGACGAAGAAGGCTTTTTCGGGCTTCGTTCATATCTGGGGCGACGGGGCGACGGGAATGCTGGTTCGTTTTCTAGCTTAGCGGGAAGGAAACTCTGTATATGCTTTGGAATAGCAACTGGCGTCTTTGGCTTGACCTTAAGCGGCGACACACGGACGTTGGTCACGTTTGCACGAGGAGTGGGCAGCGCGCTCCGGGGAATGTCCAATGATTGAATCTTGGCTTTGGGTTCCTCGCGATCCAGCCTCGAACCACTCTTCTTCTCCGTCTCCGTTTCCTCTTGACCACGAGCGGACTGGATCTGCTGAACGGTATCCTCCTCCTCGTACATGATGCTGTCCGCATACGACGGCGCGTCTGATTGCAAAACAGAGGCTTCTTGCTCTTCCTCCAGTTCCTCGCGCGCAAATCGTTGGAGTTCGCTCTTGAGCCGGACCATAGGCGACTCGAGAGAAGCGCTCCACGAGGGCTGTTCGTCCACCGTGCGATCGGACGCATGCCCAGGACGTGCCGGCGTCGAGGACACCGCATTGGAGGCAGGCATGAACGAGCTCTCGGACGCTGTGACGTCGTATGTCGGTGCCGTGATGATCTCTGAGGGAGCGTACGACGAAGTGACGCTGGTGTCTAAATTCCCGGACACCCCAGAGACGGATGCCGATTCGGACGTAGCGACGACGGACGGTTGCGTCTGCTCGTCTTCAGTTTGTGCAGCGTCGTACTCGGCATCTTCGAGCGTCGGTATATGCACTTGCGCAGCTTGTTCGTAAAACGACGTCCAAAACTAGAACAAAGGCGTGAAAACGACGAGGATGACAGCGAGGCAAAAAAAAGTCATACCTTGGCCGCCTCACGAACCGGCTCGGTACCGAGCGCATAGCGCTTCACAGCTGGCAAAAGCCTCGATGACATCAAATGCTGAATCCGTGAAAAGTTGGCATCTATATTCTTGCCCCCCGCTCGATCATCATTCACTCGTTGCTAGGATTTACACATCCCGCGCTCACCTGCAACTTGATGGTGATCAGCTGTTCGATCTGGTCAATCTGGTCATTTGTGGGTGCGTTGGTGTCGAGCCCCGGAACGGAGATGGATGTGGGGTCTGTCGACGGACTCCATCGCGGTGGGTTGGGTTCGATGGGGCTGGTCATCGTCGGAAGTATGAGACGCGTGTGGTCACGCGTGACTGACGCGTACTCGCAAAAATGCACTACTAGTAATACAGTACAACGCCATTATGCTACTTGAATTGTACTGTACAAAACTAAAGGGGTTGGCACTAAATCATCCCCTCCCGGGCAGGAACCGCAATCTGTGCAGAACGCGTCGTACCCACAGCACCCGGCCTGTTCATCGAACGCGGCGGCAGCGTCCCAGTGGACCTCAGGCTGTCCGAGGACCTCGGAAGCCGAGGTCTCACAGGGGTCGAAGGGACGCTGCTCGAATCAGCTCTCGACAACGAAGGTCGACGTAGACGGGACGTGGGTGTCGAGGGCGGGTTCGCGGCTGAAGGTGACGGTGAAGGTGAGTTTGACGAATTCGACGTCCGTGAAAAGGACGAAGGCGGAATCGCGAGTCGGATAGGCTTTTGCTGGGGGGTAGACGTAGGAGTAGACCTAGATGCGGGTTTGGGGTGCTGAACCAGGAGATCATCGAAGAGGTAGCGAAAGTCGAGGCCAAACTCTTGTAGCAACTGAGTGGACGTCAGTCTAAAACAACATATGGGAAAAGGACACAAACCTTTCGACTCTGGGAATGGGTGATCTTGAGCGCCTCGTCGATCGTTGGTTGGTCCACGTCCGAGCTGTAGACCTGTTTCCTGAACATCTCGGCATACAACTCGATTTGCTTCTTTGCCCAATCAATGAAGCCTAGAACTCTATGTGAGCCAGATTTCGCATCGTTCAAGCAACGACTCACCAGAGGTCATTTCGTGCTCCACGAACCCAGCAAGGAACCAGTCCGCAGTGTGCTTAATCGCTGTGAACACCACCACTGCAAGTTGGTGAATGTAGAGGCCGACATGCCCTTCGAACGTGATGGCTCGAACATAAGCCTTGATCGCTGCTCCTCTGGCAACCAGGAACGTCTCCCGTGCACGAGCCACAGCACCGAGACGCAGTAAATGACCGACAAGTTCAACGCACGTGGACTTTGAGTTCTTGGGCCGAGCAAGAGCGTCCAGCAGAGCAGACGTTAGCGCGGCGACTAGTGGCGACAGACTAGGATGGAACCGTGCGGACTCGGCCAGCTCAACAGCACGAGGCCATGCACGGAGCGCTATAGCAACTGTCAGGTCATCCGAGAGTTCTGATAGTGCATGCGCATTGCGGTCGCTTTTGGCTCTACTGGAAGCCTCTGCAGAACTAGGCGTCAAAGAATTGGCGGCGCGCGCCAACTCAGTCATCCACTCAGAAAGCGGGGGAAGTTTGTCGAGGTTGAACGCCGCGGATGCGCGATGCTTGGTGGACGTGAAAATGGCGTTGAATGGAGGCAACGATGAACGTTACCTCGGCCCCCGAGTTAGCCCCTGCCCACAAGCTTTTCCTGCGTTCATGTTCGCCTTCGCGTTCCTTGCGTCTTCGAACTGCCAGTTCCTCGGCCACTTGGCGGAACTGCCCAAGCAGCGTCTTTTTGTCGGTGGGAGCGTCGGTGCGGTAGACGTGCGTCTCCTTGCCGTGACGGACTTTGAAGACGTTGGTCATACCTGCGGGGAGTCAGAAGATGAAACACGAATCAGATGCAACTTACTGGCAGTATCTTTGGTGTCGAGGACCAGCATCTCGTTCAAGGGCCAGCACCGCTCCGCGACGAGCTTGCCTGCAGTTTCGGCAGCGCTGCTGCTTCCAGCTGCAGAGGCACCGCCCCTCCGTCTCCTGGCGACCAAGACGGCATCGTCCAATACGACGAACCGGACCATGCTGACGACCTTGTAGGTGGCCGCGTTCAACTCCCAGATGCCGTCCATTTCAGCGACGACATGCCTGCCTGGGGTGGCAGGCGCAAACTTGGCAGAGCCAGATATCTGTGAATGCAGTGCTTGCATCTGGGAGGCGTAGAGGATGCGGAGATCCACGACGGAAGAGCGTGCAGCACGCCGGCGTTCTGAGAGACAGAGTCAGCTGTGTGACATGAGTTGTGGACAGAGAGATAGACCTGCGACGGATGCGGATTCATCAATGTGCAAGAGAGACGGCATGCTTTTCCATTCCTGGAGACTCTCCTTGAGTTCGAGCATCTCGTTCTCGAGCACACCGATCTCCTTTGAGACGAGCACGAACTCGGCATAGCTGTATCATCTGGGTGGTCAGCGATAGGCTGCAAGGCGAGAGGAGGCTGACTTTTTGAATACGTTGCGCTGGAGCTCGACGGCGGTGTCGTCCTTGATGGAGCGCAGAGAGGACTGGAGGGATTTGAGTTCTGCCTCGGTCGAGTTAGCGAGCTTCGCCTTGAGGTCTGGTGATGTTGGTCGTCAACTTTGTGATGATTGGCGTCATTTGTGAGACACACAGTCGTCTGGATCAAAGTCTTCCTTGTCAAGGAGACGCTGGTCGAGGAGACGCGGATCCCCCTTGACCTGGGCGATGTCGCGCACGATCTCGTCTGGATCGCGCGGTATGCCCGGTCTGAGGCCGAGTGGGACGGTCGGGAGCGGTGGTACGGATGCGTCCGTCGGTGCTGATATCTCTGCATATCTGAGCGACATGCGCTTCTTCATCTTGTCGTCCACGGTGGACTTGCGTGCATTTTGCCTCGTCGATGGCGACTTTGAGAGCTTTGAAGCATGTCTTTTGACTGGTCTTGACGGCGCCGAGGGACGCCCTGAGCGGAGAGACTGCATAATAATATTGTTAGTGCCAGTAAAGCAAAGCTGTGTCACAGGCTTGTTCCTTGTCCGCCATGATGCACGCCCAGGACCAGTCCCGCCCAAACTCCTTCTATGGCCCCGATTTTGGTACTCCCGCCCGTCCCCGCCCGTTGCATTCCCGCCCCTCCGGTTCGCCTCTCCAACAGCCCGCCGACGCCGCGTACGACCCCGACGACGTCCCGCTCGGCGCGCTCGAAATCCACCACAACCACGACCCAGACGACTTCTATGCCCCACAGAACGTTGACCCCACTCCTTCCCGTCCCATCCCCGCCTCCCGCTCTGTCCGTGCTCCATCCCCACCACCACACCCCACAGGGCCTCTTCTTGATCACTCCCATCTCCGTCCAGGCAATCAAGCCTCACTCCTCTCCCACGACCGCACGCTCGAACTCTACCGCGCCAATGCAAAGAAAACGCAGGATCCAGATCTCCAGTTCGAATTCGCCGTCTTCATGATCGACGCCTCAAAGACATACCCCATACCGGAACCCACGCCAGGCAACGTCATGGACATTGAAAAGGCAATCGAGAAGAGGGACAATCTCATCACGGAGGCACTAGCTCTCCTCAAGCGTCTCGCCGATCGTGGTCATCCCGCCTCGCAGTATTTCCTCGCAGATTGCTACGCAAACGGGATAGGTACATACAAGGGCAAGCAGGACTTTGATCGTGCCTACCCTTTGTTCGTGCTCGCAGCAAAGCACGGCCACCCTGACGCTGCCTACCGTGCTGGCACGTGTTGTGAGAACGGCTGGGGTTGTAGACGTGAATCTCCCAAGGCACTCCAGTTTTTTCGCAAGGCGGCTGCCGCACTACATCCGGGTGCCATGTACCGTCTTGGTATAGTAGAACTCAACGGCGAACTTGGTCTCGCCAAGCACCCCAGAGAGGGTGTAAAGTGGCTCAAACGCTCAGCAGAGCATGCCACAGCCGAGTTCCCACATGCCCTCCACGAACTGTCCTTGTTGCACGAGAAGGGCGTGTACAACGTCGTATTTGTGGACACGGAGTACGCCGTTGAACTTCTTGCCCAGGCATCAGAACTTGGATATGCCCCGTCAGCGTATCGGCTTGGGGAGTTCTACGAGTACGGCAAGTTGGGTTGTCCTCAAGACCCTGCGCTCTCCATTCATTACTACGTGAGTCCGCGCCGTACCCTAGTGTCGCGCTCTGACGCTGTAACCAGAACATCGCTGCTCAACAAAATCATCGCGATGCATGCTTTGCGCTGACAGCATGGTATTTGGTTGGGTCGCCGGGGGTGCTTCCGCAATCGGACACTGAAGCGTACCTATGGGCAAAGAAAGCTGCGGACGCGGGACTTTCCAAAGCGATGTATGCCATTGGGTATTTCCTCGAAGTCGGCATCGGAACACCGCCAGACCACAAAGAGTATGTGGTGCATCACGCATAGTCATCTGAACTATCTAATACAACGTCAACAGATCCATGGTGTACTTCAAGAAGTCAGCTGAGCTTGGTGACAAACGGGCGCAGCAGCGCCTAAAGGGCAGTCCTGTTCCAGGTCGCTCAGAATCTGTTGTGCTGCGAACGGATGGCTCCGATGGGAAGAATACGACTCCGGGCAAGGAATGTGTCATCATGTGAAGTCGACACGAACGTCGCACGTTTCCTTGGCGCGCTTCATTTCCGTCGTTTGATCGATATGGATCCCGCAAGCTGCCATAATGGACTGCCATTTTTTTTTCTTCTCATTTGATCTACCCACGGACACGGAGGCGACGGGTGTCGCCCCATCTGACCGATTATTTTGTCCGCGCGTTACACTCTCTATGGACTTCTATCTACTGGCTGGGTAAGCATTAGATTCTTCTCGTTTCGGTCTGTCGTTCTTTTTATAGTCGCCAGTGTCCATCATTTTAGCCTATCCCCGCACGATGTTAGTGATCTATTTTGCGCATTAGATATCCCAGCACACGCATAGAGTATTCATAATTTTGATCATCCCTTACTTGGTCTGGTCGCAGCCAGGTACCATCAATGTAGCCTGACACGGGGTATCGGATAGCTTGCTCGGGACATGTACTAGTACTATCTGTGATATCTGTGGAGAGCAATGCATGTCGATAATGACCTCCCCGGGGGCGTCAGTTCTTCAGTTCTTGAGGCTGATGCGGGTACGAAGATCAGGACTTGTCAATAGTAGGTGCCGAGAAGTCCCACATACCTTGCGATGCATTCGATTTCGAAGAGGACGTCCTTGGGAAGGCGGGCAACCTCGACGGCGGAACGGGCAGGCTTGTGACCACCGAAAAATTCGGCGTAGATACCATTGACGGTGGTAAAGTCGTTCATATCCTTCAAAAAAACCTGTCGCGGGATGTATGTACTAGGTGGTGATCGGGATGAACCGGCAACTCACGGTGGTTTTGACGACACGACCGGCGTCGGTGCCGCTGGCTTCAAGGACAGCTTTGAGGTTGGCGAGTGCCTGGCTGGTCTGTGGGATGATGCCGCCTTCAACGATCTGGGCGGTCGCTGGGACGAGGGGGATGCAGCCGGAAACGAAGACGAGGTCGCCAACCTTGATGGCCTGTGAATACGGCCCGATGGCAGAGGGGGCAGCTGTAGAGTGTCAGACGGGGAGAATGAATGGACGATAATATACTTGCCCTCTGTCGAGACGATGACCAGCGAAGGATGGGTTTTGGTGACAGTGGACATTGACCTGACGAGCGATCGAAACATATCCCGTGTGAATTCACATCGTACCCATATGATCATCGAACGTTCTTATCAGATTAGGTCGGTATATAATTATGTTGTCCTCTTTACTTTACTTGCCAATCGACTCGAAACATCGACTGCATCTCTCCCAGCTGCGAGATGATTGAATTGTTTCAAACCTTGATGGCAAGAACAGTATTTTAATCTCGTCTGAGGGCAAGATCATAGTGTCGGTAAACGAAATGCCTGTTAGAATGTGATATTGTCCCAAGAGCTACATAGCACATTCCAGTTCCTGTGGGATTTGTCAGGATGAATGAGCAATGGCAGGATACTCACGACAAAGATCATCAACTGGAGCACGAACCTGCAGGAATTAAGTCCAGGTGATGGAACGCCCTTGCTCAAGCCACTCGACAACCAGTTCAGAATGACCAGCTTCAAGTGCGGTGGGAACTGAATCTCGTGCTACATCAACTGCTTCGATGAGCGGACGATGACGCTCGGTGACTGCATGCCAACTGTGGAAGAAGGTCGAGAGTAGTACATGCATCAAGGAGAGTTCGCAAAGGAAATCCAGGCGCGGGCACCATCAAGCCGTGGAAACATGACCGATGGATGTATGACTGGCGATTGAAATCGGAGGAATTATGAGTGCTTCAAACGCGTATTGAATATTGAATATTGAATACCCAGGCTGATCAATAAAGCTGGCTTGTCGGGATGGTCGTCGGGCGTCTGACAGACTCCCTCCTCCGACGCTGAGACATACTTGTTGATATCCGCCAGGTCGCCAAGGTGCTCGAAGCGATCCGAGAGCGAGCTCCCCAAGGTTTATGAATGGTGCGCCATGATTGCGCTCCCAACTTCCTTTGTATCGAATTGTGAACGCAGCCAAAGAGTCCGTGCGAATTTCCAGGTTGAATGAGACGTTCTTGGCAGTCCTTCCTCGTCAATTTCTTGATGTCCCGTCGCGGAACGTCAGCCTCGCCCGAACGCGCACCGAAGCGCCAGAAAATCGGACATCTCACGAGTGATTCGTTCAAGAATGGCGTATTTCTCGCACCGATGGTCCGCTCCGGCGCACGTACGTCCATGCCCCCAAAGTTCCCGTCCACGCGACTGACTATGTCACAGTGCCCACCCGCTTAACTGCCCTCAAACATGGCGCGACGCTCGTCTGGGGCCCTGAAATCGTAGACAAGGCCATTCTCCACTCCGAACGCGCCGTCGACCGTAAGTACCCCACCTTCGTCCTTTTCTCCCGCTCATTTGGTGACCGGTTCAGCGCACACCGGCGTCGTCTCCTACAACGGCAAGACCCGCGCCGTGTTCTCCACCCATCCGATCGAAAAACCCTACCTCATCTACCAGATCGGCTCCGCATCCCCCGAGCTCGCCGTTCAAGCAGCCAAGACCGTCCTCCAGGACGTATCCGGTATCGATCTCAACTGCGGCTGTCCGAAGCCGTTCAGCACACATTCAGGCATGGGCGCGGCCTTGCTCACCAACCCGGATCTCCTGTGTGCCATCTTGACCGCCCTGCGGAGGGAGCTTCCTCCCGAGATCACTGTCTCTGCAAAAATTCGACTGCTGTCGACGCAGGAGGAGACCAAGAAACTCGTCGAGCGTATCGTGCGCACTGGCGTGAGCGCTCTGACGATTCATTGCCGCACGAGGAACATGCGAAAAGGAGAGGTTGCGTTGGTGCATAGGCTCGGCGAGATCGTCGAGTTCGTGCGCGGACTCGGCGTAGACATTGCTGTCATTCAGAACGGTGACTCTACAGGCTGGGAGGACGCAAAACGCGTCAAGAAGCTGACAGGTCTGTCGTCGTGCTAGCTCAGGCGTATCTAGGTTTAACAGCTCCCTCTCTCCAGGTGCATCTTCCGTGATGATCGCCACGGCCGCCGAGACTAATCCGACGTGCTTCTCATCAACGCCTCTCATGAATGTAGAGTCTACGCTTATACCGTCCTATCTGAAACTGGTAAGCCAATCCCACACGCTTCGCACGTTCGCCCACATCTTACGCACGTGCCAAGTCGAGATATCTCGACAACCACTGGGCCCTCACCAAGTTCTGCGTCAGCCAGTTCAAAGCTCCTCGTACGGAACGCTCCAAAGCCGAAGCCCACCTATTCAAAAACCACATCGTGAGCGCGAAAGGGTACGACGACCTCACGGAACTCGTTGGAGAGTGGTCCGGGGAGAAGGACTTTGCGAAAATAGTCTCTGCGATCGAGGCGCGTCGACCGAGACCGCTCATGATTGACGATGAGCCGACGTCGGACGACGGGGATGTCGCCGAGCTGCGACGGGAAGCGGAGGATGAGGATGAGCGGGGTATCTCGACTCCGTCCGAGCGCCCGAATCCGGAGCCCCCGACGTTGGGTGCGCCGCTGGGCCCCAGCACGTCGTTGCGAATGCCACTCCCTGCAGTCATCACTGGCAGTGACGCGATCACACCGTCTCCGACACCCAGAGTTACTTCACCGCCGTTACGTTTGTCTCGTCGGTTGTGACATGTCAAGGAGCGGCTATCTTGTGGTTTCATCTCAGTTTAACCTACGTTTGTTGGATTACATTACGGTACTGTAAACTTTTTGTAAAAACAGGATAGCGGAATAGGGGCACGATTCTCCCAATGTAATCCCGGGTGATCGCAATGCTGGGCAGATCGTGTCACCATGGAGAGGGTGGGTTGCTGAACCAGGGTTGCTGAGCCAACCATGATGAAAGTTGGCCGCCAATTGGATCGACGATCTCAGAGGCTGTTCCTGTTTGCCAGCTGGCAACAGCTTAGTTTTTTATTGTTTCTGCCCTTCAGGAAGACGAGATCGTCCATCAAATTCATTTGCGATGATGGAAATATTTTTGTCATGAATACTCAATAAACGTTCCCCGTCACTGAATATTGAACAGTGTCTGAGGCGGAATGGGCGTGTAGCTACCAAGATCAAAGGATGAGAGTCTGAGAGTGGTTCGGAATTACGGCAGGCAGTAGGCTGTAGCCACACATGATTGGTAGCTGCGAGTCACGCCGGCGGTCCACTTGACAACCTTGTCATATTATTATCGCGGCTAACAAGGGCAGTGAGAAGCGACCGTACCCCTGCGAAGTTTATTTGGCAGAAAGGAGTATCGGCGCTACATCATAACGGATGCTTGAAGCTGTCAAGTCCACCAACAACTTGAATATGATACATACTCCCATTACACAGGGTTCAATATTCCAGTGGGAAGACGTGACGCACGATAGAAGAGGACCTACGACATAAATTCACGTCAGCCGGTCGAATGGCCCGAGGAAAAATGTAACTTAGAGATCGAAACGACACGTGATACTCGTCGGGTTTATGTGAACATGCCGGAGACCCTCTTGACAAAATTTTGTTCTGATCCACTGCCTCCACCGAGGGCAACATTACATGCCGCATTCGGGTGCTTGACGAGTTTCACTATCGCCGTTCGGAACCCGCGACGGAACAAAATAGTACGTGAGGTCGAGCGACCCGTGGCTTCGACTAGGCGACAACGCCATGATGTCGAGCGCGCTCCGGTGATTACGAGCGCTGCCCTGCCGCCGCCGCATCAGCAAAATCGGAAATACAATTAAAGCCGCCAAACCAAAAATTCCTCTTCGCTAGGGACAGAGTGTCAGGAACCATCATCTCATTTCTTTTCAGAGTCGGCCGGGCCAGTCCCAAATGCGACCAAATAGCCTCCATGTGCTTGTGTGTGGTAACGTTACTGTACGGATGATCAGTGTCTTTGCAGAGCGATATGAAGGTGCTGGTGACGTTGGAAGATAAGCGAGTCAGACATGAGTTTCAGAGACGTGCTTACCGTATTGCGCGATATGCCAGACTTGTGTGAGGGAAACCCAAGGCGTTTCAAGTCGCAAGATCTTATTGCACGTCAACCATGCCGTTTGTACGTGCCCTAAGTTACCTGACCAGACATGGGAAAGAGAGCCGCCCGGCCGTCGAGAGAAGGTCTGCCCGCGGGCTAAGTAATACAAGAACTTGGGCCGTATGGAGTAAAGTCGCCCGGACGTGCTGACATGTACCACACGCTCCGGATCGCTAGGGACATGTAGCACGCGGTCGCGCAGTGATAGAAGTTAGCTATGATCGTCGGAGGAGCTGGGGCCCTCAGTTGTCGGAACAGTATGTATTGCGTTTCACACCGACGCATGAACATACTCGCAGGCACGTGAGCGTATGTCTGCCGAGTTTGGAAGTCCTTCTTTCTGCCGCCTTGTCAAGTTGCTTCCCTCTCCTCGTCTTCCACATCTTAACTCGAGCGTCTCGCTCGTCCTTCCCTCTCCCCGCCCTCGTCGTCGACAATCCCAACGGCGATGAACGCACCCCTCGTTCCCAACCGCCGTCGATCCATGTCGGATCCATTTTGGGCCGCGCTTCAGCCTCCCGCAAACGAGTCACCCGCAGATCGCGACCGCAGGCTCTTTGCGGAGCTCGAGGCAAAGCGCGTCAGCGATGGCATTGATGAAATGCTCAGACAGGAAAAGAAAGACCTCAGAACGAAGCAAGAGATCAAGGTCCTCCTCCTTGGCCAGAGCGAGAGCGGCAAAAGCACGACGCTCAAGCGTGAGTACCTACCCTACTTGGCTCCTTTCCCACTTCTATTGTCCCTCCCCTTGTGTAACCCGTCCCCCGTCCCTACCCCTCCTCCGCCTTCGTCACCATCAGTCCGCTCCCTGTGCACGTGGCAGCACCGCATCTAGAGAGCAGAGAGAGATGTGTAAGATTAATAGTACCGTTGTCCTCCTTATCTCTTCCGCGACTTTTGCTTCTTGTATCTTATTCTAAGAGACGCTCATGACGGGTGCAGAATTTCAGTTGATGCATGCCAGAGCGGCATTTCATGCTGATCGTATTGCATGGCGTGCCGTCGTGTATCTAAATCTTGTCCGTTCCATCCGCAGGCAAGCACTCTGCTTTTGCCTAACCATATCTTTATTGACGCTTATCTAGGATTCTGGACGCCATTTCCCCCGAGGATGATGACGAGCCAGATGTTACACATCGCCTCAAACATGGTCGTCGTCAGCGTACTCAGGTTGCCAAGTACGATCAATACCGACGAGCACTTGAGCCTCTCAAGGAGGTCGAGGAACACCTGATACAAATGCTCTCTTCAGCTGACGATGACGAACCAACGCGTATACCTGCTGCGAGGCCCGACTCGAATAACGGTTTTAGCTTTCAAGGCACAGTCACAAAGAACGGACGTCCGAATCCAGTCATCACCATCCCTGTCTCTCGTCAGCCATCATTCCCCCTCTCTCCTACCTCACCTTCATTGTCCCCTGGAGGCTCGAGCAACGGCTCGAGCAAATCGAGGCATTCTTCTGAAGTCAGCGTGCACTATAGGTCTAATTGGAAGAAGGCGTTTTCTCTCGGTAATAAAATCAAAAGCCCAAAAAGTGCTCATACAAACGAGATCGAGGGATGGTGGGACGACCCATCAGATCCTGTTCATGTACTCAACGCGTGTGCCCAACCAATGTTAGCTCTTTGGAAGGATTCCAGCGTCAAGCAACGGCTGCGTGAAAAAGAACTAAGAATAGAAGAAAGCAGCGGCTTGTAAGTGTCTCCGTTTACGCTTCGCGACTGTCGCCTATTGATATCCGTGTCTCTGCATTCTAGTTTCTTGGACGAAATAACCCGCATCACTGCTCTGCGATATTTCCCATCCGACCGTGCGTATTCTCGTCTTTTCATCAGGTGCCCGCATAGAGTTCCGGTTATCTTACAGAAGACGTTTTGAACGCCCGTCTAAAGACCCTGGGAGTCGTAGAACACACCTTTTCGATCCCGGATTCCCAACGTCGCAATCTTGACTGGAAAGTATATGATGTTGGCGGCGCGCGCAATCAACGCCACGCTTGGGCTCCGTACTTTGAGGATGGTGAGTGATGCGACGATGTGATCCTTGACACCTTTATCTGATCCCAATCAGTAAACGCAATCATATTCTTGGCACCAATATCGGCGTTCGATCAGGTTCTTGTAGAGGTAGGGTTGACGTACTCTGCCTCGTGTTTCCTTATCTTTCGCTTATGATGCTTCGAACGTAGGATCCCAAAGTAAATCGACTAGAAGATTCTTTTCTGCTGTGGAAATCTCTTGTTTCAAACAAGCTGTTGATGGACGTCAGCATCATCCTATTTTTAAACAAAGTCGATCTTCTACAAGTGAGTCGATTCAAGGTATCAATAGTCTCTCGGTTGACATTCTCCTAGGCTAAATTGAAGGCCGGCGTCCGCCTCAAAGACTACATGTTGCAATACGGCGATCGGCCCAACGATTTCGACAGCGTATCAAAACGTGAGTTGTTACTCGTTCAACAGAAACCGGTTCAAACCCCTTTTAGATTTTCACAACAAGTTTACGGCCATACATCAAGAGTTCTCTGTGAACAAAGCCAGAGAACTCAAGAGTAAGGTTCCGAATCATCATTACGGCAATCTTGTCTGACAGCTTTTCAGTCCATTTAACCTCTGTCACAGATACCAGACGGACTGCTACGATCATCCAGAGGGGTGAGCACGGTAGTTTTTACTACATTCGTCTAGCTGACAACGTGGCTCACGCAGTCCGAGAAATTATCATCACTACCAATTTGAAGAACATGCAACTCATGTAACCTCCGTGTCTCCCTTCTCACGAAATCTGCTCGCTGTTGGATTCGTTCTTTTCCACCTCTACCCTGCATATCCTATCGCAATACCATACATAAATAATGATGCTTTGTTTGGGTTTTCTTGGTTGTATTCCCATGCACTTTTTCTCACCTTTTTGCGCAAAGAAACGACTCGCACTGTCTTTTTTCACGCTACGTGTCGATCACACATCATCGATCTTCTCGCTATGTATACCTATCTATCATACCGTAATTTTTTCGCTTCAGTTACGAACTACTTGGTGGTCATATGACAAACGTGATGGCATTCGAAGCCCCCCTCTTGCAGAGCAGACCATCAGTAGATTTTATAACGCTAGATTGTCTTGATTTCAAAAGGCAAGCAAAGAGTCGAGCACAGAATGGAATATACATTCTATTGATACTATTACATTCCATCGATTATTTCCCTGAGCCGCACCTCGTCCAAGATCTCGAACCCCTTTTCGGGTGTCACCTGTGCAAGCTGTACGTTGTGGTGATCGAGCTTCTCCTCCATGACTTGCTTCAGTACCTGTAGCGTCAGTTTTTGTGCTTCCACCAGCGTGATTTGCTAAGGCGAGGTTAGCAGAGCGGCTCGTCGAAGCAGCAGGAGGACTACCTTGTACCACTTGTTCTGAAGCTCGTTCTGCGCGACCTCTGAGCCCGATCCGATCGCTTTCGCATCGTACCGCATGAACGTCCCCGAAGGATCCGTATGGTATCTAAGCAGGCCCACACGTATCCACGTCAACGAACCCGCCGAACAAACGGACCGAGATACTCACAGCTGCGGTCCCAGCTCGTCTATCCCAGCAACCAAGAGGGCGACGCCAAACGGCCGACTCATCATCTCCTCCCCGTCATGCACGCTCTCTCCGAACCTAAGCGCGAGATCACACACAGCCTGCGTGACGCTCTCCACCTTTATTTTCTCGTCGTACGTGAACGTGTGGTTCTGTGCTGTCACGCGGGCGTGGTCGATCATGGTACGCGCGTCGGCTGTGAGGCCGGACATGGCGCATCCGAGGTGGCTGTCGATTTCCATGATTTTTTCGATGGAGCTGGATTCGAGGAGGGATGATTGGACGCGTTTTTCGACGCCGAGGATGACACCTTCGGAGGTGCAGACGCCGACGGTGGTCGAGCCGAGCTGGAGGGGATGGGGTCGTCAATAGGATGATGGATCGCGAGGATCTGGTGTAGTGCTTACTTTGATGGCCTCTATGGCGTATTCGACTGGATCGTTTGGTCAGAGCGGGGGTGGGGTGAGATGAGTGAAGAGCGCTGAGGTGCAGACCTTGGAACAGTCGACCTTCTGGAGAGAAGGTGTTCACGCCACGATCTGGATATGTCGTCAAGCGCGATCGAGGTGGGTATGCGATGGTTCTGCTACTTGCCGTACTCTGAGCGCGTCAAGAACATGATGGACGAAAGTCAAGGTAGAGAGATATGACGACGTCTCGACGCGCGTCGCGGTGCGGAGATGGGAACAATATTCCTTTTACGTTTACTAGTGACCTCCATGGCTGCGACGACGCTTGGAGTGACTGAACTGCGTTCCATCCTTGCTTTCACTGTCGTTCTAGCACGGCGTGCGGGTACTATCATATTAGAAGGCTCCCAAGCCATCCAGTCCGCCTCCTCCATAGACGAGAAGAAAAACTCTGCAGACCTTGTGACAGAGTATGACGTCGCCGTCGAGAACCTCGTCATGACCGAGATCAAGAACACTTACCCGAGTTTCCGATTGTGAGTGTGTTTCGTTTCGAGATGCGACATCGTACCTCTACGCCTTTCGCGTCTCCTCGTCGCGCGATTTCAGTATCGGAGAAGAGTCGTACGCTTCGGGCGTGCGTGCTGCATTGACGGACGACCCGACATTCTGTGTAGATCCCATAGGTGATCTGGGAAAATATTCCTTCGAAACTCAGTCATTGAGTCTCTCTCCTCATAGACGGTACCACCAATTTTGTCCATGGTTTCCCATTCTGTTGCATCTCCCTCGGTCTCATCTATCAAAAACGCGTCGTTCTTGGCGTTGTATACAATCCGTTTTTAGATCATTTGGTATGTAATTTCGCTGCACTATCCTATCGTTGTGTAATGGCGTATATGCAGTATACGGGGATCGAAGGACAAGGATCATATCTCACGCGGAACTCTGGTCAACCCATGAGACTCCCACTGTCCGCTCCGAAACCACTCCCTTCCTTGTCCAAAGCGCTCATCGGTGTGTTCCCCGTTCATCACCGATCCCATCGCTTATCCCAGCGATACCAGACATTGAATGGGGCTCTGACCGAGCTACGCCTGTGATCGATTCAAAGTGCGATGCATATCTTCGTTTGGTGGCGGATCCTGCTGCTGTGGAACGTGGGCGGATGGTCCATTCGCTCCGGACGACCGGGAGTGGGGCGCTCAACTTTTGCCTGGTTGCTCAGGGTGCCATCGATGTTTGTTGGTGAGCTTTTCACGTATCCGCCTGTTTGTTTCGCACTCACTTGCGGATCAGGGAGATCGGATGCTGGTGAGCCAGACGTTTCGTCATGCAATCGATTACCGACTGGTTGTACGCGATGACTCAGGCCATGGGATGTCTGTGTGAGTCTATGCGGCGCGTCCGTTTGGTGAGCCGACTGAACGTGGTTTCATCAGGCCGCTATCGTCATCATTCAAGAGGCCGGCGGTGGTGTTACATCTCATTCTCTCCTATCACAAGCCAACCCGTTCGCGCTGACACCGGAAGCTCTGATGGGTCGTGAATTCCTGGTCATTAGAGCCATGCCGACGACGCAAGCAGAGACCGATAAGGATGGATGGTTGCGCCTTGCCAATGAGTTTTACGAGACGATCGGAGATACTACCCCGATGTTACGGGGTTGACTGTGGAGCTGGCATGTGGCCGGGGTGGTGATAGATGATAGATGATCTTCTAGATACCGTCGATATAGCGCAAGTTTGCACGTTCGTGGTGGACGGGCGGTGGTGTATGATAGGGATACGGTTCTGCCGATGTGATCGTGCCACCGTCCGATCTCTTTCTCGATAGCCACCATGTCGACCACTTTGGGACCCACCGAACTACGCTCCATCCTCGCTTTCACCGTCAGCCTTGCACGCACTGCGGGCACAGTCATACTAGAAGGATCCCAGGCAATCCAGTCGTCCTCAGATGTCAACGAGAAAAAGAACTCGGTCGATCTGGTCACGCAGTACGACGTCGCCGTCGAGAATCTCGTCATGGGCGAGATCAAGAAGACCTACCCGCACTTCAAGTTGTACGTCCCTGTTCTGGACTCTAACGATCAAAGCTTGACAGGATGATAGCATCGGCGAGGAGTCTTTCTCTCATGGTAACCTTCGCGAACTCACTGACGAGCCGACGTTTTGCGTGGATCCCATCGGTGCGTGTATCATGTTCTCGTTTATTCACTACGAGACGCTGAACGTACATGGACGGTACAGACGGCACCACCAACTTTGTGCACGGCTTTCCGTTCTGCTGTATCTCCCTAGGTTTGATCTACGAGAAACGCCCTGTTCTCGGCGTCGTGTACAACCCTTTTATAGAGTATCTCGTGAGATCTCACTCCGTTTCCGATCTCGTCATGATATATGCTGACGCTCATGCAGTACACGGGGATCGAAGGCCAGGGATCGTACCTCACCAGGGGCAACGGACAGCCTCAAAAACTCCCGATTGCATCGCCAAAACCCCGTCCCCAGTTTGTGACTGTCCAAGGCTCAGATTGGTATGTATGCTCACATTTGTCCGATGGTTGCGGGTTGCCCTTCCTGATCGTAGTATATCAGACACAACCTGCTACCACGTACACAAATACACGCTGTCATACATACTAGTACAATGGACAAGACAACTTTCAGCATCTCCTTATTTTCACCGTCGTGCTCTGTCCCCAACCAAGCGGCATCCAAACTACAACATTTAGCACCCTCCCAGACTCAAAAGAAGTTATACGCCTTTCCGAGTTGGCAAACTCGTCGCAGGCAAGATGTCCATCAACACCCCTTCCGCCTTGACCTCATAGCTCTCTGGGTCGACCTCCATCTTGGGCGTTTTATCGTTCCACTTCATGTGCTTTTTGCACACACTCCGACACCCGGCCACAGCCTCCACACGCTTTGCAAGCTTGTACGACTTCACCTTGCCATTGTCGATCGAGGCGCGCGACACAAACGCGATCGAGTTGAGGGCTGCGGAGGAGGGAAGGGAGCCCCACATCGGGCG